>JAUELU010102058.1:0-11459 GCA_032357145.1 Evasterias troschelii | reverse complement strand
AGTTTGAAAGTTTGCCCCACATTGACGATTCATACCCCCAAAAATGTGTTCAGATTTGGTCTTAACATCATTTCAAATTTATGTTCAAACCTATGTTGTTGGGGTAGCTTCCCATTCGGACCAGATTGAGAGTTCAGTATGGTCGTGTATACAAATACATTTCACTTAGGCTAGAGCCAGCAGAAACCACAATTATTAGGAATTTATCTTATGCAGTTTATGAGCTAAATGTGGATTTGTAACATTTTTTAAAAGGTCGGTACAATGAGTGATGACGTCATAAGATTTGTTTTTCAAGTATCCTTGATCAGACGCCATATTCAAATATTCAACTTCGCTTTTGGCTGCAGACCCTTTGTGTACAACTATGATTATTTTAAATTTCCTGATTAAACAAGAAGAATCGGTCAGCGTCGGGTCATGTTTGAAACAAGATTATGATATCACAATTTCATATAACATTTTGCCTGTAAATAAGCATTACGTTGACGATAACCAAACGATGAAACTGCCAATCGACACCAATTGTAATTTTGTTTAAAGTAGTCTTGTATTTTTTCTGACAGTTCTTTAAATATTCGATCATTCATCGAATATATTTTAAATAATACAAGTTTTGAGTTTATTTGAGCAAAGTAATGGGCAAACAGCAACAGCAATAGAACCAATAACAACAAAGCAACAACAACAACAACAAATTGAGGAGAGAACAAGTTCAAGCAAGATCGATCTTTAAACGATTAGGTGGACAATAAATAAACAATCAACAACTTCGTAATAATTGTGGCAAAAATCCATGACGTGGCAAAGTAATAAATAAATCTGCTTGGTTTTATGACAGCTGTGCGACATTGTCCTCACGATCACAACAAAATCTGGAACATCACAATTAATATTGTAGAGACATGAGAAAGAGGCCGATCGAGCATTTACCAAAATACAACAACAGAAAAGTCTATACGATGACGTTTAAAGTATTAATTTTATCTCCGGCACTTGAACTGATTTTAATTTTTCAATAGCACATGATGCAAACACAGAAGTACTATATATAGCACAGTACAGTCACTTGTTTGAAAGGCAAAGGGTCAACGTGAGGCTATGGCTAAATGCACATACAAGTTTACAATACCTGATTTATTAACTATAGCCCTAACAATGAAACATGAATAAAATCAACCCCACAAGCATGCATGAGTTAAAGAGATCCCAAAGTCAACACACATACGTGCAAATACATTCAATGGCATATATTATGCCTAACAGTTGTACAACAAAATACAACAGGCAATCTCCTCCAGAAAATTTGGTACAATTGCAACCCAAAAATTTTCAACTGACATACAATCTTACAAAGACTTAAAAGTTACACAATAATAAACCCGTGTACCATCCTTTTGTGCACGTTTTGACACTAAAAATGGCGGACATGAGACGCGCGAGTATGTGCGCTGCGCGTTGTGCAATGTGTCTGTATATAATGTATAAAACTAGTAGGGGAGATGGCCTTAGCTTTCGATTTAAACCGGACCTTCGACAGAGGCATTAACAAGTATAAACAAAAACATAGTAGCCATTTATAGCAAAAAGAGGAGTGCCAAAAGATAATATGGATATGGTAAAAACGAATAAAAACAAAGAACAAGCACCACAAAGGTATCCACCACGGAGGGATACCACAACAGAACAATAAGTTTGGGTATATTAAAACAGCTTAGTTGCAGACAGGAGAAAATATTTTTTCGTTTTCTTTTAAAAGAGCGTATAGGTATTTTCTTACCGACTTCTGGGTCTGCCATTGTCTACATGCGGTCCTCTTACAGAGATGTCCTGGTGGCCGACATATCAGCACACTGAAAATGAATTGGGGAAAAATTAGTTTCATAATTCTTTTCTCTATGATTGTACAATGCTTGAATGATTGAGGATTGTAGCCGGTTGTTGTCGTCAGCCTTATTCAAAAAACATTCACACAGATCCCACCCACTTCATTTTAAACAAACTAACAGCCATCACAGGTGTTATTCAGAAAGCATCCATGACGTTGAACATGTGTTTATCTTGAGGTGATTACCTCATTCTCAACGTGGACTCTGGACTCATCACTGTGGGGACGAGCTCGCCCATGTCTTTCATAATTGTTTTTTTTAAACAAATGTATATATATACATATATAATATATCTGTTTGTTTACATTGACATTTCGTGTGGCTTGTGTTTCTTCTAATATTTGACTACTTGAGATCTTATTTTCGATGGCTTTTGTATATACTTGCATTTTAATACTTCTTTTGCTTGCCATCTTTTGTTTATCTTTTACTGAAATTTAAGATTTCTACGCATTATATAATATAATTTTGTTACCTTTGAGCAAGGTCTCTGGGAGGGCACATATTTGTTTTATGTCATTTTTGTTATTATCTTTGCCTTTCCCTGGACAGTATCTACTCATATATTGTTCAAAGAATTAAAACAATAATAATAACTAGACATTAAATGTTTGTGAACAAACACAAAGCTGTTCCGTGTATTATTGTTTCGCTCAAAGGGTTTATAACTGAAAAGAAATTGAAAATCAGGTGTGTAGTTCTTGAGATATGGTCCCACTTCCGGTTGACCTGGTAGTAAAGGTCAACATGGGGTCACGGTTACCAAAGGCTAATCTCCTATGCCCAAGGAGTCTATAACTGAAAAAAGTTTGAAAATCGTTTGTGTAGTTCTTGAGATATGGTCTCACTTCTGGTTGACCCGGAAGCAAAGGTCAACATAACGTCACTGAACCCAAGGCTTATCTTCATTACCCAAGAAGTCTATAACTGAAAAAAGTTTGAAAATCGGTTGTTTAGTTCTTGAGATATGGTCCCACTTCCGGTTGACCCAATGGTAAAGGTCAACATGAGGTCACGGTTACTAAGGCTTATCTTCATTGCCCATGAGTCTATAACTGAAAAAAGTTTGAAAATCGGTTGTTTAGTTCTTGAGATATAGTCCCACTTCCGGTTGACCCGGAAGTAAAGGTCAACATGAGGTCACGGTTACCCAAGGCTAATCTCCCATGCCCCAGAAGTTTTTAACTGAAAAAAGTTTGAATATCAGCCGTTTAGTTCTTGAGATATGGTCCCACTTCCGGTTGACCCGGAAGTAAAGGTCAACTTGGGGTCACGATTAGCCAAGGCTAATCTCCCATGCCCAAGAAGTCTATAGCTGAAAAAAGTTTGAAAATCAGCTGCGTTGTTCTTGATGTATGGTCCCACTTCCGGTTGACCCGGAATTAAAGGTCAACATGGGGTCACGGTTACCCAAGGCTTATCTTCAAGGAGTTTATAACTGAAAAAAGTTTGAAAATCGGTTGTTTAATTCTTGAGATATGGTGCTTATAAGGTTTGCTAATTAAATATTCACCTCGCTGTTAATTGGCTAATTAATTAAGAATGTTACTTTTTTTCATTAAGAGTTAAGCTTATGTTCTAAGCTTCAAAATGATATATGATTTAACTCTTTCGGACTTACGCTCTAGGATATTAGGCTTAAAGAAAAAACGTGTACAAATGCTATGGGACTTAAGGTGGAAACAAAGAATAATAAAAATCTCGACGAAATCAATAGCTGTTCCGACTGGATCGGAACAGCTAATAATGAGAGTGCGGCGCAATCAGCTACTGAGATTGATCGTTTTAGTGCTCTATAGACCATGTTTTAATACCTTTGTTTACAAAACAGTCACCTTGTACATTCTAACGCATTTCCTGACAGGCACACAGGCGATATTTTGAAAAATTTAAATTTTGTGTAATAATTTTCACATTTATATTTTGTTTTACAACAGCTGTTCAGCTTTTGAGATGTCCCCCTTCCTTCATATCAAACGTTGAGAAAAATCAGACAGGATGCAATCTCCATAAAACATAAGACTTATTGTATTATTCCCTTGAGCTGCGTACAAACTGTGTCTGCTGGGTAACTTAAGACTAGTCCTATCTCTTAGACTAGTCCTAAGTTAGGAAGAGTTTTGTAAAATCGACCCCAGGCTCTGTGGCTCTTTTGTAAACATGTGATGTCACTTGTCACACGGTCTATAGAACATCTATGACTTCTTATGACATGTATATTTCAGTGAACTGACTCTCGATCAGCCCATCACGACATTTGGGCACAGCAGTGTCAAGGTACATGTACTGTATGTGTGTATGGTTTTACTACTAGCCTTCGTGCCCTTCAAAATTTGGCCTTCGCCAAGGTCCAAATGTTCGTGCCCTAATTTTTTTTGTAAGTCCTTGCCTGGTATATGGCACTTATATTCGATGACGGAAATTTTGAATAATGCTAGCTTGTTGTTCATTAACACCACAATGTATGATATACACGCACATGTATATCCAAGGTAATTACTCCAAATATTTCTGTAGACATTCTATACAAGTATATTCTATGAAAAATACCTCTATAGAAATTCTTTAGAAAACAATAATTTATATACAATAAAAGCAAGGCTCTCCCCACATAACACTTAAGCTCTAAAAGAGTTCTTAATTGACCTTTATAATTTCTATAGAAGTTCTATATTAGAGGTTTTTTTCCTTACTCCAATATTTCTATAGACATTCTATAGAACTATATACTGTTAAAAATACCTTTATAGAAATTATATAGAAAACAGTAATTATATAGACATATCTATCAAATTTCTCTATAGGCAAAGGGGGGTGGCTCTATAACATTCTATTGAGCTCTGCAGGTACAGTCGTCCATAGAATTTTATAGAACGTTTTTGTACGGGAGTGCTGGTTCCGTACTGTTTAAGTTGGGACAAACAAGGTTTGAGGCCAGCCTACTGGGTATGGTTCAGATACCTGCCGGTGTCATAGGGAAATCTGTCCCCCCGAGATATTGTCCCCCATATGGGAAATTAACGTGGGCTGGAGAGGGATGATTCAAAAGAGGGCGCTTTCAAAAGCAGTTTGTACACAGTTCTCCATATGGGGGGACAGAATCTCCGGGGGGACAGAATCTCCGTCCACACCGGCACTGAGCCAGTTCCAAGCCTCTAAAGTTAGAAGGGCCCACCGTTTGCTGGAGTTTGTTCATTGATGCACGCTGGCAACACGGAACTGGCACGTGGTCTCGTTCCGTGTTGTTTGTTGGAAAAAGTACAACCGATAACTATAACGATTTACAATGTTATAAATTGGCATGTCTCAAAACAAATTTGATGATGGGTTCAACTGAAGGGTGAAACTTGCTTTAATAAAACGAACGCATGCAAGTCAAATAGACCGCCTCTTTGCCTAAACTGACCGGTAAACCTACTTTAGAACGACGTAATACATATGTACATGTAACCTACATAGGCGTGGCACGTATATAATATACTTACTCGATATTTGCAGAAAGTAACACCCGTCTGGCCCCGTCCAACGATCCAAATTCCTAGAGCTGTAGATCCTACCGGTGAAGCACATCCGGTGCAGAATATCGTACTTGGAAATTGAAGTAGGCCCATGTACTAAAATGATATTAAGAACACAAGCAACATTACAACCCAATAACACCAGCAATGCTGCTGTAACAATTCTAATTGTGAAATGAAATCGCCGTCTACATTATAATCTCATTCTGGTAATTAGCCGCGATACCGAACATGATGTCGAATAACCTTCCGCTGCTTGCACACTAGAACCGAGTCGTGCGTCTTTGCCGTACAAATTATCCTGTGTTAGAGCGCATGTGCAGTAATTATTAGAACATGTTGGTTGGGTTTTTCTTGCCCATGCAGCTGCTGCATGCAGACTGCGCGTACTTGCATCACCTAGTAAAAATAGATAAATGATTCAATATACTCTGGAAATAAAAGGATCAAATTTACCAAACAGGGTATATGGTGGCAAACTGTTTTGATTTGATGGTACAAAAGCCTGTAATGGGCCAGTGCCGGTGTCATAGGGAAATCTGTCCCCCGCGAAGATTCGGTCCCCCATAACGGGAAATTAGCGTGGGCGGGAGGAGGAGGATTTAGGAAAGGGCGCCACCAAAAGAAGTTTGGTCATAGTTCGCCGTACGTTGTGGAAGTTCTATAGAAGTTCTATATTAGAGGTTTTTTTCCGAATATCCTACCCAACGGCGCATCCAAGATTGTTATTATGTATTTTTATTTTGTATAATTGTTGTTATATTTATTTATTTTATTTTATTTTTTTTATTTATTTTTATTTTTTTTTATTTTATTTTATTTATTTTTTTTTTTTTTGGGGTCAAACTAATGTAAGGGGTGGGGTCCAGGGGCCGGCCTTACGGCCCCTGGTGGGGTCCAGGGGCAAAGCCCCGGCGGGGGTCCATGGAGCTCTGGAGCTCTGAGCTTTTGGCGTTTTAGGGGTGAAAATCAAGCCTCTTATGCATAAAATTGGAAAATAACATACTTTTTAAGCACTTCTGATCAATATAAATCCTACCTACTTTTCAGCACTGGGCGGCAAATTTCATAAATAAATGGGTGGCAAACGCAGATCCTACAGATAAACCTTTTTTTGCGAAAGTGGTGTCACATAACAATGATTTATATCAGATTAATGTTAAAAAAGAAGTTATAAGTTTAACAAAGCATAAAATAATGTGATGTGTATTAATTTGGAAAGGGTGGGATTGCAGACCTTTTTAATCCCTGAACATAGCCGACTAAAATGAAAAATGTGGAAAAGAAGCAACGCGTGATGATATTCTTTTTGGATCTGGTCGGTATCTGGTACGTGCATATTCATTAAAAACATAGCGGGTAAAAAACATTACTATCCGGTGTTTCTCAAACTCAAGTGTAGTATAATACAGCCAATCCATAAGGGGGAAAAACCATCGAATGCCAGAACGAGATATAGCTTTCCTGGACAAATTAGCCCGTTGGTTTCAAATGCTTAATATGTTATTGTCGCAAGTTTAAACATTTACAAGGGAGTTGTCATAAAATGGTGTTCAAAATCTTACACCTCGCACCTCCCGTATAAAAGAGTAATTTGACAGGAAAAAAATGCGAATGGCAAAAAAAGACAAGAAAATACTGCCGCCGGAAATAAAAACCCCAAAACACACACATTTGCGACTTTTTTCCCCTCGGCTTTTTTCCTTCCCCCTTCCTCCCCTCCCCCGAGCCCCAGCCCCCCCTCCCCCTTGGGTGTACCGTTGATCCTACCCCACCGGCCTGATAGGGGCTAACCGTTATAGTTTGACCAAAGAGAAATGACAGAGACGGTAGACATTCTGAATTAAACTCGGTAAAGATATCCTAGGTGCAGTGATAAACGACCCCCCCACCCCACCCCACCCCACCACACCCCCTGTTTGTTTTTTGTTTTGTGGCTACATTTCTACTGTGGCTGCTGAGACTATTGCGCAATAGGTGGCATAATTGTGAATGAGGCAATACGAAATTATTGTGAATGTATGAAGAGCCAGAACAACGGTGTAGCTATTAAATGCAATGATAACGAGGCAGCACAAAACAGGGCCCATTTCAACGTGCAGTAAATTCACCATGCGAGCATAAAGGATAGCCATGGTGTTGAAAAAACTAACTAAGACCAAAATTTAAGTACAAAGTGTTAGTACCTTTTTTGTGTGGTAATTCCTTTTTAATGGCCTGACGTTGCGACCCTAGCACAGTCTTTCCCGAAAGCTATACATGACACCACAACACACACACGTAACAGAAGCAGTCAAGTGGAATTCATGAATAGAGAGAGAGAGAAGGAGAGGCAGGAAGCACACAAACAAAGAACAAGGAGAAAAAGGGGGGGGGGGGCGGACTGGGTTGGAGGGAAGCAGCTGGTTTCCCCACAAGAAATTGGAAACACAAAGGACACTATTGAAGGTTGGAAGAGTGAGAAAAAGCAATTAATTAGTGAATAAGACAGACTGACAAAGAGGATATTATATGGGAAATATAATATAAGTTACTAGTCTATTCCTCCTATGATGTTCAAACCATGGGGTTGAGTGGTTTTGAGGCGCCTTATCCACAGTTTCTCCTTCCTCAGACGAACAGTCTTTCTGTGGTTACCTAGTGCCTCAATGCCCTGTAAAGTCATGTCAGAAATAGAGTGATTAGGAAGATTGAAGTGATGTCCTACAGATGTATCCAGCTTTTGGGTGTTGACTGTGGATCTGTGGCCGTAGAAACGTTTCTTGAGTGTCGTTCTTGTTTCACCTATATATTGAATACCACAAACTTTGCAAGATATTAGATAGATGAGATTAGTGGTGGTGCAGGTGACATGACCCCTTGTCTTATGGGTGGTACCACCAGTGTGGCTGGTAAAGGAGTCCGATTCCTTGATGTGTTGTCTACAAACGATGCATTTGGAAGTGTTGGAACACCTAAAAGTACCCTGTGTCAAAGGAGGATTAACATTATCATTCTGGTTAGGACTGGGTATTTTACGAAAGGGAGGAAGTGAGGGGTGAAAATTAACAACAACAGGAGCATTCCCATTAGAACTCTGTTGTTGCTTTGGTCCTTTGGAAAGTACAGACTCCCTAGAACGAGTCTTGACTTTCCGGATAGCTCGATTAACTACTAAAACGAGGTGATTCTTAAGTTCCTGTGAGTGGTGGATAAAGTCAGAATCATTAGAGTCGAGGAAGAATCCGTGAAGGCGAATCGTGCAGTAGTATTTATTTAGGTCCTGACTGAGGTCAACCTGATTGACTTTAGAGAGAGTGATGGGGCAGAAGTTGAGTCCCTTGGAGAGCAGGCTATGTTCTTCACCTGAAAGGGTAGGTGATGATAGCTTATATACTGTGGATTGAGTGACTGATATTTCAGCCTCAGGGGGTATATTGGGCTTGAATTGTCTCCGTCTGTTCTGTTGCTGTTTCGAGACAAGACTACCAATCTTACCATTTCTCTTAAAAATCAGGGCAGATTCAAGCTTAGATAAACTAGCAACGATACCACTGGTGAATTGCACAAATCGGGCATGTGGGAAGATGTGTCTTAGTTCTGCTTCAAGACAGGGTACACCTTGGCTGAAACTATTGAGACAAAGGCTACAATGTTTTGTGAAAATCCGAATGAGGCTAAGCGACGTCTTATGGCGTGTGTTGTTCAACTGTCTGCACAGTTGAGTAGACAGAGACCTTAGGGTTGGGTCAAATTTAACCTGTAGAACTGAGGGAATGAAACGGGTTTGTGTGTAGAACCGGTAGTTGTCTCGATGATACGAATAACGTAGTGCTCTTTGTTTAAGTTTCCCAAGTTCATGAAACAAGCGATCGCATCTTTGGGTAGACATGTCAGAGAGAAAAGAAATGGCATAAACTGTAGATAAAAACTATATAATTACTAAGCTAAAAAAAGAACGAAATAAACAGGGGGATCAATGTTATTATAATAGGAAACTACACTTTAAAAAAAAGCAGATTGTTCAAAACACAAGGTTGTACAATAAACCTGTGCAGAGGGAGGCAAAGTGTATGTTATATTACACAGTAGAAGAAGTACGAAGGAAAAGGGACATAATAAACATTGAGAAAGCGAACAGGAAAAAAAAACAAAAAAACGAAAACAACACAAGAGCGCTGAAAACAAAAAGCAAATGATAGAGCAACTTGTCAAAGAGAAGAACGAACAAGAAAGAAAACCTGTAGAGAGAAAACATTTTTTTTAAAAAGTTAACATTGAGAAAAAAACAGGTTATTAAACAAAAAGGCAACTGAAATACAGAAAGACTATTTTTAACTTAGAAACAATATGTCAGACATCAAATCCGTAGATGGGGAGAAACTGGGACTTTTTTTTTTTTTTTTGGGGGGGGGAGACAAACTTAGAAAGAGGAAAAAGAACATGTATTGATCAAATGATGACAAAAACAGGAGAGCTACAAAGGCAAAAGTACTTGCAACAGTTAATAACTACCTGTAGAAAACAAGACACAATGTAACAAAGAACAAGGTATAGGTAAAGAGGTTACCCAAGTGGTACGACAACAGAAGATTATAAATGAAATACAAAATTAGATGTTGCAAAAGGCTTACACAAACCAAAAGGAACTTGGGTATAAATGCAAATAAAAAGTTAATGGTCTGACGTTTCGACCCAGCAGAGTCTCTCCCGATCACAACACACATAAACAGGTAGGTAAGAGAGAGGCAGAAAGCACACAGAAAAGGCAACGAGGGTCAACAATGAATAGAAACAAAAACATGAGGAAGGGGTTGGAGCGAAGGTGCTGGTTTGACCACAATAAGTTTGAAACACAAAGGACAACATCAAAGGTGGGACGAGGGAGAAAATGGTATAAATTAGTGAATTAGGCAGACTAAGAAGGAGAATGTGGGAGAAAGGAAACGACAAAGACAAAAGGTAATTAGTGGTTTCCTTTTTGGATATTCAAACCATGGGATTACATGGTCTGGAGGCGCCTCATCCACAGTTTCTCACCACTCAGATGAACAGTCTCTCTGTGATGACCTAGTGCCTCGATGCTCTGTAAAGTCGTGTCAGAAATGGAGTGATAAGGAATATTGAAGTTCACTAAATGTTGCATTTATACCATAATTCCTTTTGCCTGTGCAAAAGGAACTTCTTGAATGGAGCTGACCTGTCAAATGTTTTACTCCAGTTACTGATAGTAGGCCCTAATATTGACCGATAAAACCTATATTAGAACGGAGTATGTATAGCAGTGTTTATACTTACTCGATTATTTGCAGGAAAGTAACATCCCGTCTAGCCACGTCCAACGATCCAAATGCCAAGAAGTGTAGATAAAAACAAGTGAAGCACACTATCAGGTGCAGATTGGAAAACAAAGTAAACCTATGAACTAAAATGGTATTGAGGACGCGAGCAAAATCACACCTAGTAAAATAAATTTTAAATTATGAAATGACAAAGGCGTCTACCTTCCCTGAAAGTCAAGGTTTTGTCCAATTATGTCAAAATATCCTTCCGCACCCTTCCATTTAACTACAAGTCACGCGTCTTTACACTTTAACAATGCACTTCCTGAGCACATTGCGACGCACATCGCTTGCAATTAAGCGCAATATCAGAGCTGCGTATCATTACTAGTATTGTTATTGTTCCTTTTATAATTTTAAAATTTGTTTGTTAATTTTCAGTCTGATATTTAAACGCACTGTGTCAAGTAACCTTACGCAGTTTCCACGTAAAATGTGGATTTAAACACGCGTCGTTTTCCAAAACTATCCCTTGCACTACTTTTTGTTTGTTGAAATGCGTTGGAGCTAAACGGAACTATTTATTATACATTTTTTCATCCAGGGAATTCCAGAAGGACGAAATTTGTCCACGCCCATAAGAATAAATTAACACAAAAGAAGAAAATGCCGGTGTTGATTGCACCTATCCGTTGCTATGATAATGTTTGGAAACCATGGAAACCACACCGGGGCATTTCACACACCGGGGAAAACTCCCAGTGAGAGAGAGAAAAAATATTCGATATAAT
>JAUELU010102046.1:0-11460 GCA_032357145.1 Evasterias troschelii | reverse complement strand
CTTTCTCGAAAACTACGTTATTTCAGAGGGAGCCGTTTCTCACAATGTTTTATACTATCAACAGCTCTCTATTGCTCGTTACCAAGTAAGTTTTTAAGCTAATATATATTTTGAGTAATTACCAAACGTGTACTGTGCCTTTAAGGATGACCGTAAAACATTGTACAGGTTTATTTTCGACAAAGTTTTACTTTCATTCTGTCAAGAACACTCTGTTTCACTTTCCCTGTTATGCAGAAGTGCTTAAAGGAATATTGAGAAAAATAAAACAAGGTCATAATCATGACTTATATCAGATAATTATGACTTAGCACAAGTCATAATTACATATCTCGAATCGTCATGATGACATGTGCAATTCATTAGTCGTAATTATGATATTATAAGTCCTAATTATGATATTATAAGTCCTAATTTTTTGATATAACTCTTTGAATAACATGACTAAATCTTGCTCTCTCAATCATCTCTTTAACGCTTCCTTAGTAGCAGTACAAGCAAGCCCATAAAGCATATAATATTTTCATATTTCCTTGTTTCGTTAGTATATTATAACTTTCCTCGGAACATCTCCCATCAGCAAAGTCAAAAATGACTCCCAAAACGTTTCTTGTCCTCTGCTTCGTTGCTGTTATTCATGGTAAGTTATTGTCACCATACCTTTTTAGATTAAACCTTTTCTGGACAGACTTGAAAACAACACCGACAATTACATTAACTGGTTTATTTTTCCGAAGGTGTGACATTTAAGGCTGGTTCTCAAAATGGCTGAAGAGCCAGAACAACTGTAGCAAAACTTGTTTGTATATATTATTGCTAGCTAGCTGGAAAGATCCAGTCTTTTTTCTTCCCACTCGTGCTTAGCAAAGAAATTGATCTTGCCTCACGGGACTGGAACTAGTGTCTATTCTGACCTGGAAACTTGTTTAAGCCTTAGCGAAGAACTTGGTGCTAAGCACGACATCAGCAGCTGGCTAACTGCTTACTGTTTTTGTTTGTATTTTTTGTTGTCTGCAGCACCTACAAGTCACGCGGAGAGGAAAGTGGTCGTGCAAAATAAAGCAACTAATCTGACATGCAGGAGCCAAAAATACAGTGATGGTGCTGGGCCAGTAATTAGATGGAGAATAAATGAAGAATCGATAACTGACCATGACAAATTCTTCAAAGTCTACGCCCCTATTACGACCATCACCGCGGGATCTGGAACAATAATTAAACAAAGTAACTTAAGAGTTGTACCGTTGCTTCGTCACTCGAACACTAACGTTTCGTGCCAATTATTGTGTTATGGTGATGGTGGCAGTCATTTCAAAAATTGGACCATTTTAGTTGGTAAGTACTTTTAGTACCCTTTTAGTTGGTATTTCTAATAACGTAGGGCCTATATAATCAAATTCAAAATTAACATTTATTTCCACATCATTGGTGAAAAAAAAAAATAATAATAATTAGGGGCCTAATAAACAATTTTAGAACAACGATTTAAATCAAAGACAACCAAGAACTGATTGAGAACAAATAACTAATGAAAACAAAAATAAGTAAAGAATTGAAGATTATATAATGTAATGGATACGTAGCAAACCAATATGGGGGCATTTTCATATAATTATGCTAATTACATTCACGCACGTGCACAGTTAGGCCTACTGTTGATCACATTTTCAAAAAGTTTCAAAGAAATTTACCCAGTCAGTTCCCCATTCTAGTTTATTAGGCCTGCTTTATGTTAATGATCAATTTATTTTGGTATCCGTTACAGAGCGAGAGCCGCCGCGTATCATCTCTCCAGCTGAAGGTGCAACTTTTGTGGAAGGTACGGCAATCACTCTCAACTGCACATCAATCTATGACGTCAGTATCACGTGGTCAATAGGCGGGAAACCGTTCGGCGAGGTCGTCCAGCTCGACTCACTTGCAGATGACGGAACCGTCAGCGTTGTGGCGTTCAACGCTCACCGATCACAGCACCATCGTGCGCTGAAGTGTGCGATACCATCAGCCGTTGAGGGCGCTAACGAACCCTCACCGGCCGCGCAGGTTGTACTATCAATTCCATGTACGTACATATTGGATCCCTTCCTCCATTAACTTAAAGGTGTTATATCGACATACTTTACTTAACAGCTTGATGCACATTTAACCCGCTGTTTCTCAAAACAGCGACCTCAGAGGGAAGTTTGAGGCCAATGATCAATTGTGGTTCTCATGCATCACTTTCTAAAAACGTTTGCTGTTCGTTTATCTCCTTATTAGTTTCAGGTTTATTTTATTAAAGGACTTTATTTTTGTCCAATCACAGATCCGCCATTTTTAACCTCTGGAATGATCAGAGGAAATCAAAACATAACTTTCTGGTGCGAGGCAGACGCTAATCCAGCCGCTAACATCTCGTGGGTCGGACCAGAAGACTCTGAAATTCCAATGGAAAATCAACATTGGGTCGAAGGAAACGATTATGGTGTCAACAGAACATTAACACGCAGCGAGCTGAAGGTTGATCCGGCGTTTGCGACTGGTGTCGGAGGCTACACTTGCACCGCGTCTAATGCATATGGCAATAGTTCGGCAATGATTCCTCTTACTAAAAACTGTAAGTTAAAAAAACCAGACCCCAAAAACCCAACAATAATAACAAATGAACAAATAATTATGAACCCTTATTTTCTTTCAAAATGCCAACAGAGCCTCGTGGTATTATCTGTCTTCGATCTTTGTAAGCTGTGTCCAAACTGACGGCTTATGCGCATTACTAGTAGAGGGCTACCCCGGCTGATCGATGAAACCTTCTTTGCTTCAGCGTGCACCGCTGCAAACGGTCGCAAGCAGTAGCCGCAATAAACTGATTCGGACACGGCCTCAGAAACGCTGTCTCTTGTGTGGCCATTGACATGACTAATTAGAACAAATAAATCGGCTATCTTCAGAACCATCACCTGTTTCTGCACAGAGTAATACACCATGTACATCGTTAGAACAAACAGTATCCACTAAAACATTACGATCCTCCTCAATCCAACAAAAATTGTCTTTTACACAAACCGTCTGTTCCTTTCACTGCAGATTTGCTTCTAATAGTCGGTGTACCAATTGCAGTGTTCTCTTTTGGCGTGGTGTTCATCATCTTAGTTTTTATGGTGTTAATGAAGTGGAGACCATGTGGCAAGTATTTTTCGCTAAGATTTGGGCCACAACAACAATAACAACAACAACAACAAAAACAACAACAAACAACAACAACATAAGATCAGAACAGCTAGTAAAACATAATAAAAAGATCAAAGGAAATTAAACAAACGAAAATCATCAAAATCAAGAAACAAACTCAATCTAACAAACCATCAATACCATATCAGAAAAGCAAGTTTTATATAAAAATTATATAAACATTAAAAACGACGATTATTAAAAAACAAGACCCAGCAAAACAATCCCAAAAGTGTTTAAATAACAGGAGTTTTTTTTTATAGTTGATTATCTCTTCAAACATCGTTTCTTCCTACAGAGGTCGCGCCCCCTGACCCGATCTATGATATCACCATACCGGAGGGATCGCTAGGACTGACTCGGAGATTATCTACTTTTGTTACAGGCACCTGGAAGGTACATCCCTATTAATATTTAAAAAAAATTAATAATAGTACAATTACCCCCTAAAATGTATGAGAAATAATTGAAAATGATAAATCTCTCCTATCTTTAAACAATCAACAAAAACCATGGCCTCCCCATCCAAACTGTCATCTGGCATTAAACATTTCTAAATAGGCCTATTTTATATTTACATGTTTTTCCTTTTTAAGAAAGAGTTAAATTTCACAACAAAAAATTACGAGTAATTTGAAAACATCGTAAATCACAGTTGTAACTGATTTCCACGACTGAATTAAGCCCGAAGTGAATGTGCAAATTAATTGACACAACTTTAATGTTTTCATTGTTTCCACTCCGGACTTATCATGAAGAAATGAAGATGTTGTAAAACAGTATCTGGGTTGATTTTTGCATCCTTTTAAAATATATTTTAATAAATAAACAAAATATTAAACACATGTAGGCCCTACACATGTTAGTAGTGAGAAAATGGGACTTTTGCTGCACTTTGCTAATTAGGCTCATAAATAAAAACTAATCTATTTTCTGTTTTGATTTTGCTGTTCTCTTTCCAGAGGGGAAGTTGGTTCGGGTCGGCACAGTGTTCAACTATGGAGTTGGATGCGATGAACAGGCCTCGTCTCGAGGCTCCAAAACTCGACAAGTAGCGACCATCTTGTTCACTTGACTCATCTGTTATATAAAGACGTAATGGTCGACAAGTAGCGACCATCTTGATTACTTGACTCATCTGTTATTATACAGACGTAATGGTCGACAAGTAGCGACCATCTTGTTCACTTGACTCATCTGTTATATACAGACGTAATGGTCAACAAGTAGCGACCATCTTGTCCACTTGACTCATCTGTTATATACAGACGTAATGGTCGACACTGGTAGCGACCATCTTGTTCACTTGACTCATCTGTTATATACAGACCGTAATGTTCGATAAGACTTTTAACCTATACGAGTCTGACACATTATAGTGTCCGACAAACCTTCACGTGCGACAAATTTTTATCTTCGAAACATTGTATCCAACAAATCATTAGGGCCGACACAATGTGCAACAAAACATTTTGTTCGACACATTATGTCCGACAAACCATTATGCTCGACCATTGCGTCCAACATACCATCACGTCCGACATACTATTATATTCGAACTACTGTGTTCAACAGACCATTGTGTCCACACGTTATGTCCGACAAACCGTTTTGTACGACACACGGACCATCACGCTCGAAAAAACCATTATGCCCCACCCACTATGTTTTGAAAGTCATGTGCTAGGAGATTTGCCATGTTTGTTAATGTCCATATTTGCTTAGCTTTGATCATGGCACATTTTCGGAGCACAATGGGTTTTCGTCTACTGTCACCTAACGTCCCCAAAATCTAATTTTTGTGTCCGAATATTAAAGGATAAAGACAGGCACTGGTCTAACAAGCCCAATGATTTCATTGGATAAACGTGCACTGCAGTGAAGTGAGATTTCCATAATAATTTGTGTTATGATTGGTTCTTAGAGAAAGCCCAGGGCCTAATTTCATAAAGCTGTTAAGCAGAAAATACTGCTTAGCAAATTTCTATGCTAAGCAAAAATGAGTAGGGGACCAGTTACAACAATGTAAACTTTAAGGAGTTTGGCTGGTAACCAGTTTCTTCTAAGCAATATTAGTCTGTGCTTAGCAAGTTTTTGTGCGTGTTTCGATCGTCTGCTGCGAGTGCATTTAATGTTTGTAATTATGCTGTGTTGTTTTATTCACAGTGTACTGTGCATACGTGCACATTGACTGCGAATTCGTGTGAATGTGGATGCGAGGTCAAAGGTACATCTGGCAGGATCCTGCCAGGAGCGCAAGGCCGGTATTTTACATTATTCACAAATGTGCCATTCACAAGACAATACATACACATGGAAATCATTCGTTCGGATATTGCAACATACTGAATGTCAGTTGAGTAATCGTCAGATTTAAACCCCTTTTGATAATTAGGGATATAAACTTACAATTAATGACCTTAGCTATAGCGCAGAGTCAAAGAATCAGTATATAAATTGGCAACGACATACATATTGCTAGTTTTGTTCACTTTATTTTTTATTTGTTAAGCACTTTATACTCGGTGTTTTATCAAACATCCATCAGCATATTACTTGGGTGGGATTCGAACCCACTGGCTTCGCCATTCTGGAGCAGAAGTCTAACCACTAGACAACCAAGATTGTCCGGTAGCTAGAGACAGTATCCTAATTTTGTTAGTAGTAGTAACTACACCGCAACGGTTTAAAATAACGTTAAATTTGCTTTTTGAAAACATTATACATTATTCGTGTTTTATTGTGAAGACCACTGTTATTACCATTAATAAAATAACACCTTACGGAAAAATCGGTAAAAATCATCAGAATTTGTTATTTTTCTTTGTACAATGGCCGTCTTTAGGATGTTCAATTTTTGCATGGGACCTAATCTTTCGCACTTATTATTTAAATGCTTATTTGCAAGAACCAGACTATATGAGCTTTGAATAAACAGCAGTAAATACAAATATTATGGTCAGATTGATTATATACCATGAGAATCCTTGTCTCAAAGTGTTATATAATTTTACAATTTTACGTTTGTTTTCATAAGATGTTGAAAGAGAGTAACATTCAATTCCACCACACATTAAAATTGAAAACAAAACAAGGAAACCCCCCGAAAAAACACCAAAACAAAACACTGCAGAACAAGTAGTAAAATTTAACAAAATGTATCATATTCACAATAAGTCGGATGGCATTAGCCTTCTTACGACGGGGCAGATCACTAATTTCATTATAGCAACAATTCTTCATTTGCAGACGAATTTCTTTTCCCTTTCCTCTTCAATTTCAGCCTTTCATAAACTTTCATTTCTTTGGAATCAAAGAAGCCCAGTTCATCATCACCCCTAATGAAAACCATGCCCAGAATTCCTGTCCAACCATCGATGATGCGGCGTTTGAGGTGACCATCCGTCGCTGAAAACTCAAGGATGGCGCTTGGAATTGCCTCAGCTTCATCAGACTCCTCACTTTTGGTTAAAACATACACTGATTTATTGCTGGAATACAAGCCAGTCGTTACAATGTTCACATCTGTGGGACATTTTATGTCATAGTCTTCTCGCTTGCCATTCTTGTACTTCTTGATGATGCCCCCGGATAAAACATATACAATGCCATCCTCACAAGCGCTGATACATTTCGGTGAGCCACTAACTGCGAACGAGGACTTGAACGATCCATTCAAGTTATAAGTATAAATCACATTCTTAACTACGTCAGCAACGTATATGGTTCCCTCATCGTCCACATCCATATCGCTAATCTCTCCCGGGGTTTGACTGCGGGAACCATCGATCTCCACCTCCTTCCCATCTGTGTTGTTAAGCCATGAAATCTTGCCACTCTTTGTTGCCACGAGGACTTCACCGGCTTGTCTTTTTGAGGTTGCTATAGCAACATATTCATCCAATGCAGACTGCCACTTTGGGAATGTGATTTTCTCCTCGTATTCTTTTGTCATTACTCGAATTGCTTTGTTATCTAGCGTCACTATATCACCGTTACCTGCAACCGCCACCAGTCTTAAGGAGAAGAAAAAGTTGCCCTTCGTTGCAGAAAGCCGCGATTTCTTCTTCTTCTTTCCACCACTGTCAATCTCCGCCTTTAATTTGTAATCTTGACAGCTCTCTGTTGGAGGGAATCAAACAAGCGACCTGTCATGAGCAAGTCTGTAAACTTAAAAAAACGGGTTAGAATTACCTGAGGGGACCGATTGGTTTATTGGTACCGCTGATTCATTTCATTGGTTCGTGACGAACTTGGAAAATGCGTAAGTATGATGCATTTCTTGGTCATTTTGACAAAGATTTTTTTGCCATTTTGACAAAGATTCCAGGTAATACTGACCCTTGAAATGGGTCAGGCCCCAGTCCCACGTGACCCAGTAATTCGTGTTGCGATATCGGTGACTGCGTTTAACAAAAAAAAAGGAAAGTCGCACGCGCAAATCCAGACTACATCTCTGATCTGAGGCTGAAACTGTAAAGCGAACAAAGTAGCAGCAGGGCTCCCAAACCATGCCCAACCACAGAATTTGCAATGAAGGCTAAATGTGATAAAATTTCCTCGGTGATGCTTTAGATAAAATTGCTAAAATAACTTTTCTGGAAGTAAATTACCGTTGTTTATTGGGTCTTGGCTTTTGATAGGAATCGTCTCTTCATCAGTCTTTTTTGGACGAGGAGATTGAGTCTTCCACCTCTGCTTGTAATACGCGGCAGCCACACATACGAGGATATAAACGATCACTACCGAACACACAAGTGGTACAATCCAAACCAAAGGCGAAAATTCTGTCGGTTTAAGTCCTGAAAAAATTGAAGGGGGGGGGAGAATAAATCAAGAGTCTTGAAGCATTTAACAAACGTGGTTGACATAACGTGTTCTTGCTGTCATCTTGGTATTGACACAAGTGTGTAGGCTATCGTTGGAATACTCACGAGTAGCGTTGATGAAACCGCTCATCAGATTGATCCCATCTACGTCAGAGGACACGTGGCACCATATCAACAACTCAGCAGGAGCAGTGTCAAGCTCTTTGATTACCAGCGAGTAGTTGGCTTCACGTTGGATGTCAAAGGTCGAGTCTTTTGATAATACGGAGCCGTCCGAGAAGCGGGAGACCAGGATGTCTGTGAGATATCTGACGTCACGTTGAATCGAGTAATAAATGGTGGGTCTCGTGATGGACTTGTTGTAAACTGGACAATTGAGAATGTTCTCACCCGCTTGAAGAAGCTGCGAGACCGATCGAGCTGCTGGGCGCTTAGGAAGTGTTTTATCTACACACGAAGGCATACAAAACAAAAGTTTAATGAATTAGTAAGTATTAATAACTTGCTTGTTTAAGTTGGAAGAAATGTTGCTAATACCAAATACACAGTGATACTGTAACAAAAAGTAATAATATTAATAATAAAAGGGCAGAAATTGTTATATAATAACCAATGAGAAGAAGTTTTGCCTGAGGGTTTGAGCCTTAATATTTCTTATCCTAATAATAATAGAAAAAGGGTCCTCGGGTATGGTATGTTACCCATGAAGGTTGTGATTTTACTTTCAACCAATGGAGGGCCGGACGTTTCCAATCAGTTGGTAGTGGGGCCAAAACGTTTTCACCAATAAGGGGCCGGACAGTTTTCAGCCCTAGGAAGCCTGTATTATTGTTCACCGATAGAAGGCCAGAAAATTCACACCAATAGGGAGCCTGGAGTGTATTATTATTCAATTTCTATGGAGGCTTTTTCACAACAATGGAGAGCGGGGTGTGTTTGCACAAAGTAAAACCAAGCCACTTTGCATTTCACACACAAATGTGGCTAAGATTTTGATAAACCATCTACGTCCAAAGACCACAAGCCCCCTTAAAACTTACCAATAACGACAACTTCAACTTCATAGTCTACTTTACCACCAGCTTTGATAATCTCGCACCTGTACCTTCCAGAATCCGATTGAATGACACCTTGGAGGGTCAGGTCAAACCCTTGGGTAAATGAAGCTCTGCCTTCGTACTCCGGTGAAGTGTAATTGCTTCTGTAGATCAGGTCTGATACGTATGGGATGTTGTCCTCTTTCTTGGTATCCCCTTTATACCAATTGGTTTCGATGACGTCAGTCGTGTTGCCTGTCTGTTTTCCACAGGGTATACGCTGTGTCTGACCACGTTGGAGGTAGACTTGCTCATTTGAAACAATGAGGGCGTCATTACCGTTTCCTATAGAACAACAATGGCCAAACAAATCCTTTATATCCCAAAGTGCCCATATGCGAAGGCAATGTGTCCCTTTATAAGCCCCAGATAGCGTGAGAATCAGCGGCGAAAAAAGTGAAAACCTTAGGGGGCACAAGGGGTTATGTGTTCGGGGGAGTGGAACTTCCGGCCAATAAAAGCTGTGGTTTTCGTTAGCATAATTCCTTAACAACCTTTTTCAGCGCTCTTGTTATGTCATTTACTATATAATAATACGATGATATAGCTGACGTGGAGGTCAAAACAAATACGGTCTGCTCATAAAAACAGAGTAAATTATAAAAGTTTATAAACATTGACATTACTTCAAAAAATCTTAAACAAATGATTGTCTGCTGGTGGGCACTCACGTCAAAGAGAAAAACAATATAATGTCAAAGGTCAACGAGTCAAAATAATTGTGTGACCGATTAGAGTTTACTAGACATAGGCACAAACATTAACTATCCCATGCGGTTTAAGTTTAACCATGATAGTCTAGCAACCGCCAATTCTGGGCCTACTTTTTTTACTTGCCTGTAACAGGTGTGTACACAGACTTGGAAGATGTTTCCCAGTTGGTTATTATGTTGAATATTATGTAAAAGACCCATCTATGGGATGAAATAAATTCAACATAAGTCATTATTCATTGTTTGTTACTGGGCTCTGAAGTCATCAGCACGCGGGGTCTGCAAGCTCAACCGTAGATGACCATCCCTGCAAAATCATTGACTCCTTTTTAGTCAATTTGTTCTTTAGTTTTTCTATATATTTCAGTTGCCTGAGAAATACTTTCAAAACAAATCTACCAGTTTGTTAATCATTGTTTTGGAGTTCCATTTAAATATTGGCATCGTGCCAGTTTTAGTTGACTCTTTTTACAACAAGATCACTGGACTGGAAAAGTTACATCTTCTATCAGGAACGTTGTTATAAGAGAAAAACGAAACAATGAAACAATAAGAAGAGATGACTTTCGGGAATCAGTCAGAATGTATTTGTATCTCCACATGCAAAGCTTCAAATCGAACTCATGTACATACCACAACCTTACTAGATTGAATCTCCACCAAGCGAAATTTCAAATCCTTCTCACATGTACATGATGTTATTGCAAATCTTACTAGATTGTATCTCCATCATGTAAAGTTTCAAATCCTTTTCAGTAGGATTTGAAACTTTACATGATACTGCAAACATTGTGCATGGAACAAAGACGGTCTTGGTGAAAAGCTTCCACTGAAAAGTTTTTGGACTGAAAAGCAACAGTTTCGATAGAACCACTTTAGTATTGATCTCACGAGTCCGAAACCAGGTGTTTGAAAATAGTGAAAACATATAATGATAATTTCCATCTTTTTTCTTGTATTTGAGTCTGCGATGAACGACTGGGCTTGAACTTTCATAGGCTATATTACTTCAAGAATTTGGCATGAGTCACATAAACTTGGCGATACTGGTCTTTGTATAACAGTTATTGTCCGCATGGTTACGTCACGGAGTTCACCTATAACCTACCGCTCACACTGGGAGTCAACAAAGAAACTTACCTCAAACCAACAATAGTCTAAAAATATCAGCGATGGGGAAAACCACTTTGTACGAAACCGTTAAAGGTAAACTGTACTTGATTGGCAAAACTCGAAAACTAAATCTTGGATACGATTTCAAATTTGCAATGTCAATCTTTTCTAACAATATTCTTTAATCAATAATAGTAAACAAAATTGAGAAATAATATTCTAGGGTAAAATACTTCTACATGTATGTGAAGAAAACAAGTTTTTGACTATAAAAAAGGGAGGGTACGTTTGGTAATTACTCCAAAAGCTAATGGTCATAAAAACCTATACTTGGTAAGAAGCACTGCGGCTGATGATAATGTTATAACGTTTTGAGAAACGATTCCCTTTTAAGGAATGTGGTTAATATAGAGAGAGGGATTCAAAACTATTTCAATCTGAGAAACCTTTCTGGATAAAACCTTTCTCAGGTTGTGTATTCCATTCCTGTGTGGACAT
>JAUELU010101961.1:0-11476 GCA_032357145.1 Evasterias troschelii | reverse complement strand
AATTGAAGAGAAAAATGTTGATTTCGAAAGATACCGAAAATACAGGTACTAAATTATGCAACGAATCAGACAGCCAAGCAATTAATAACCAGATACGACCTAAGCCTCAGACATTAGCCTCAGACACACAAAAATGCAACTGAACTAAAGAATGATCATAATACTTGCTTAAACTGCAGGTCAAAGAAGCATACTCTGCAAGAAAGGGACAGAATGATAACTTAAAGATGCACCACATTCACGTTGCATTCAAAGACATAGCTCGCGCACGTTGTCCATTTCGACGTTGGGGGATCGGGTTTAAGGGGTATTCTGTGTTTTTTTTTTCTTGGCGGGGGGTAAGGGAGTGTTTCATAAGTCCTTGGACTTCTAACATCTTCCTCATACTTTCTTTGGTTTCTTTGTTTCCCTGTTATTTACTTTTAAGCCTTCTGTTCAATTATACTTACAATTAACGTGTTGTGTTCATTTGGAAGGTATGGAAAATAAGCAAACCTGAATTGAATTGATTCTCAGGCCACGCCCCGTAACTCTTAACAAAAAAACAAGGTCATAGATTCTGGGTCCGAGGGGAACCTGAACCATTTCCGGATCAGGCACACCCGAAAGGTGGTCGGAAGTTCAGATTTGAACTCGGACTTTACGTCTTTTTGACCCGTTTCTTGGTCATTTTTGACACTCATTCCGAGTCAAACTAACCAAGAAATAGATCAGGTCCCACGTGATCCGGAATTGGGTCAATTCTTACCCGGAGTGTAGAATGGAAATAACCTCTGTTTCTCATAAATCCTACAATTGCATTGTTAAGTCTCGTGACTGCTTATTCACTTCCAATCGAAAATTACAAAAACTCACTGTCATATGTCCCGTTTGTTATGTAGCCATTCTCGATGTCACTCATTTCCATCTCGAAACGAGGCTCTGGGCTGACGTCATTTATGTTTGGGAGACTCCCCTGGTCGTCAAAGGTAGGGCACTCATCTAACGGCTGATCTGCAAATTAGGCCAACATTGATTAAATTAATAAATTAATAATTACATATAAATAAATACTAATAAAAGAGTACATACTTTTACTTTGATAAGAGTGACTGGTCGTAAAAGGTAGGGCACTTGAAGAGCGGTTGAGCTAAGTATGGTGTCAAACTTGATTTGGATAGTAATATGCTTTGAAAGTAATTCGTGTACTTGAGAGTGATTGACAAATAAAGGCCGAAAATGTGATTTTTTTTTCACACAGATGCTTAAGTAATATTACGGTAACCCATGTATTTTGTTATTTTTGATAATACTTTTAATGTTGTTTGTCTTTTATTTTCCTGCCGGAGAAGAACAAGAATTTGAGATGTGGGACAAACAAAAAGTTTACATTGCAATGGTAGATTATGTGAGCTTATGTGAGTTTTCCCGAATCAGAGTTCTCATTGCTATCGTGTTTTTTGTCTTTTTTCTTTTTACCTCTGCTTTTTCTCCTTTCTATTTATTCGTTCTTTTTTGCTTTTTTTTTTCATTTTTAGTATGATGAAAGACACATATTTCACTCATAATTATAACCAAAAAACAAAACCAATTTTGAAAAAGATATTAATCACAAGAAATCCAGAAACTCGGAAAAATCTTGTTTTCAAGTTGCAGAACTAGACGGTTACCAACAAATGTTAACCCAGGACTCTTTTTATATGACGCAACACAA
Organism: Evasterias troschelii; assembly: GCA_032357145.1. Lineage (NCBI taxonomy): Eukaryota > Metazoa > Echinodermata > Asteroidea > Forcipulatida > Asteriidae > Evasterias > Evasterias troschelii. The sequence goes on along the minus strand of JAUELU010101961.1, from coordinate 9,783 downwards.
CAAACCAACCGATTGCCTTCAATAGATCGATCCATTAAGCCCCGCCTCCTTACGAGTTGACCAATCACAACCGCGAAACCCGATCACAATTAGTGCAAAAATCATCAAACGGCTCAAAATGGTGATCAGATTTCGCGGTTGTAATTGGTCAATGAGAAATGGGCGTGGCTTAATGGATCGGTGTATTCAAACTCACATTTAACACAAAGCAGATTTGCATTTCACCAGTTCTTCTCCAATTGACAAATTCTACGTTAGGTTTTTTAGTGTTTCTCTTTTGTGGGTAATCTTTTAGCGAGTGACTCTTTAGCAAAACTAGTCAGTTTGTTTGTTTGTTTGTTTGGTTACTTGCTTTTTGTATATATTTATGTAGTTATCTTTTGGCAATGGGGGTGGGGTGGATGTAAGATAATATGCAGGTAAGCGTATAGGTATACATTACATTCCGCATATGGCTTTGTTACGCCACAGTGACTGATGTGCCATTGTAATTGCATGGATAGAACGTTAATACTCTCTGAGGCAGCGCTGACAGTATCACCGGTCTGTTTTGAACGCTTAATTGAATTCAAATCAGAGAGAAAAACATTTGCCATTAAATCTCAACGTGGGAAGTTTCGCTTTACTTCACACCCAAAACCAAATCCCCGGCGGAAATGGACTCTCGAAAAAAATATATCTGGGGATTACTCGGGTAAGCACAGCCTGTCAGCATTCAGAGAAAAAACATGAACATGATAAAGATATGGCTAATAATGACAACAGCAACAATAAAATGTCATAGTTTTTATTTTTATGTTGATAGCTTCAGGCTTTTAGAAATTTTGAAAAACAAATTTCGAACTCTGCCATATTGGATCAAACACCTTTTAAAGATATAAACACAAAGCAGATTTGCATTTCACCAGTTCTTCTCCATTTGACCAATTCTACTTTAGGTTTTTTAGTGTTTCTCTTTTGTGTGTAATTTTTTAGCGAACTTGTGGGGAGAAATAATAACAGCAAGACATATTTATGTCTGAAATATTGTCAATTGTACGAAAACAGATTTGGAGTCCGCCTCCCGATCAACACTGTTTTTCGGAACTGTATTTCAGACAGTCTCCCCTGGTTTTGAACTCATGCTTCCGCATAGCACCCATGTTCTCTGCTAAATGAAGCAGATGACTCAAGAGGCTCATCTAGTAATTGTAGTTCATGATACATTCAAAATAGTTACAATCCATTTTTACATCGTTACGTCATCGTCATCGGACACGTTATAGGCAACGCTACAAAATGATTAGGCCTATGTCACTCATTATGTTTGTTTAGCTTCTGTATCTGTTAAAAGCCTGAATACAATGAACGCATTGAATTTATCTTGATTTGGATCAAGCTCAGATAAGACTTCATCAAACAGGAGTGTTTTAATATTGAAAACAACTTCATCTTATCAGCTATCTGTATTTGTATTGCGTTGATTCCTGCATGGAATGTTCAATAATATACTTGAGATGGGGGTGAGGGGTCACTGCAACTCTAATCGGGGCTCAAGATTGTTAACAAAAACAGGTTATCTTTCCACGATGTTTGAATGGAATACGATCTCAAGCCGTGTTCGTGTCAAAAAGCTAAGATTCGCAAATTAGTATCGAAAGAAATTTCCCATCACAAGCGACTCTGGCGGGAAGCTCTCCCTCGACATTGCCACACACAAATAAAATTGAAAAAATTCAGAAACAAATGACACAAATAGTAATATATAACAATATAACACTAAATACATAAAGAAATAAGTAAAATTTATAAATAATAATAAAAAATGCATAATAATAAAATGACCATGCTAAAAATCCCAAACGAAAATTAAACCTCTTTATGCAGCTTTCGATAAAATTGTATAGATGATTTAAATCATAAGATTTAGAAGTACTTTAATGAGAAAGGAAGGAAAAGCTGTACTTTTCTTACGCAAAATATATATATATATATATATATATATATATTAAAGCATGACATCAAACAAGAACTGTTGAAAAAATTACCGTCGACACGTCTAGACACGAAATAATGTCCAAGAACTTATTTGAATTCATTGTTTCATATTTTCAATTAAAATGTTGCGTTTTTAATCAACTTTTAGAAGCAATCGACTGAAAGAACTCACCCTCCAATCAGCGACAAGTGTTGGGCTGATTTGATTTGACGTGAATTTCATTGCCAAGACTAAAATAAACCACAAGTTCTGAGCATGCAAAATGGACATCGAATTCAATCCATCTCCTCCGTGGACGCGGTATAATCATCAAGTTCATTTTCTGGTTGAATATGACGATATTAATAACAACTTCGCCTTCTACTCCCCGGTTTTTGCATTCTACTTCTAGTCCCAACGTCATAAAAGCTCAGGAGGTAAAACTACTCGGCATTATTACGTTGCCCGTCAAACTTGTCATGAAGTTTACGCTCTTGCGACTGGTGCCCCGTTTGCTCTGGGCTCGATTTCACAAAGCACCAAAATTCATCTTAAGATGATTTGTCAGTATAACCATTGTGGTTTCTATTGTGATATCTCACTATTCTTAGCAATTAAGATTTGCTCACGCTTAAGATTGGTCTTAGCTCTCATATCGACTCCATCCAGCATAGTAATTTTTGGCAGTGTTCTCTGCTAAACATATTGTGGCCTTGGTCTCGTTTACTGAGCGAGTCTTGGGTGTTGGAGACTGAGGCACAACTTCCTAGGAATTCGAGACATCGAAAATGCAAATTTCTTAGCAAGAGGATACTCCACTGCCGCTTTACCCACTATACACGTTTTCCTTCTGCATTTTCTCCTCGCTTAAATGTTAGTTTAACGGCAGTTAAACCGTTAAGAAATATAAACAACAATGACAACAAATACATCAGGTAAAACACAATTCATTATTAAAAGGAGTGCACACCTTTGGTAATTATTCCAAAAAATAATAACCATGCCATATTACTTAGTAAAGAGCACTGGAGAGCTGTTGATATTATAAAACATTGTATAGAAATGACACCCTTTGAAGTAATCGTAGTTTTAGAGAAAGAGGTAATTAATAAATATTTAATAGTTAAAAACTTAAAAGTGAAAATGGTTAAACATAACATTGCAATAACGTAATAGCGCGTAATCTGTGCTTCAGTGATATTTGTCTTTTTAATTTTATTTTTATAATTTTGTTTTACATACGAAAATGACTTTCTTATTAATTGATGATGAAGTTAGTTATTTACATATTTATTTGTTAGTAAAAGTGAAAAGTAGTCATCTCATCTCATATACAGGAGAACTGTTTACACCAAAAACTAGTTCGCGTGATGTCCTGTTTAAAATGTTGTATAGGCCATGACTGCTAATGCGTTGTGCAAGTAGACCTTTACGTGAAGTAGGTAAAGGCATGTGGTATGTTTCTACTTGACAGGCCTGACGTAGATGCATGGGGTGAATTTCAATGTCGTTGGGAATTGCAAAAAATGGCCTTGACTACTTACCTTTGTACGAGAATACGCCTTCCATGGCCAATATGCCGACTAGGATGAACCATCGCTGCAGCATCTTTCCAACCCGCTGCTGGTGAATAAACCCAAGTACAGGGAAGAGTGCATAAAACGAAAAGCGATCACAAAAATATATTTGTTGCTGTTTGGCCGTGTGCTAAAATGACTGATGGTGTGGTCGAAACTCAAGCTTGAATGTTATGATCACCTTCTTCTGTTTATATACTAAGAGTACACGGACCGTGGCTTTTGGAACGCGGTGCTCTCGTATTGAACTTTTTTGATAAGATAACTAGAGACTATTATGTAATCAGCAAAAGCATTGTGACGTAATAATCTTTTTGAAATCTTAATTCTTTCAAATAATATGTGTTGAGTAGAACAAAGTAAGACACTCCAAATAGTGTTGTTGTGAAATTCCATTAGCACGTCTAAAACCTCATGTTAGCTGTTATTCTTACTAGTTATTTTATTTAGGGTTAGCGTTTAGTAAATGGTCGTCCAAAGGCTTGATGGGAACTGAAATACTACTCCTAGACAGCATCTACCTGGCTAGAGCCGGACACCATGATCATATAGGAAGGCGTAAAAGTATTAAGTGTTGTAAATATTATTACACTTTTATAATTCACAAATATCTTAACTAAAACCAGAATCTAAAAGACTTTTAATCAGCGCACAAGTCGTACTCACACTGATTTACGTACTTGTACCCATGTGTTTGCACGCGTATATTCGGTGAAAAACCCATTACAACCACCTTATCAAGGCCCATACGTGTCATTAACAGAAAGAGTAAATCCTTTATACAATCGAGATTAAGCGCAAGCAAGATCCAGTTTGCATTAAAAGATTAAAGGTTGCTCATATTGACTTAGAGTGTCAATACTACAACACCTCTTAAAGTAAAACAACAAACTCCAGCAGCCAGTGCACCTGAAGACAAATCAGAAAGAAATAATCGTTCTGGACGTCAGTTCGGTGGCCAAGTAGATATGTACATACAGTAGTAATAGATATATTAATTTTTGTAAATAATTTCAGTGTATTATTACCTATCACTTTCTTGTGAAGTTGTGATCTTGGAGGGGGCTAGATGTAGTGAAATTCCATTAACAGCTGCCAAACACATGTGTTGATTATCAGTGCGTACATGAAGAGACTGTTGCCACTCCTCTTTGTGTATAGTAACTGTTATTGGAATGTCAACTGTGAATAGTCACAATAGACTTCTACCTTTTAGCAAGGAGAGCCGAAACCCCTAAGTGTAAAGGAATTTAGTTAACTTCTTTTGTGCATGCCCAGATCACACCCTAATCCTTTAACTGTAAATAGGCCATATAAAAACATATGGAGACGAAAAGACTCCCCACTCTTCTCCAGCCTCTAACAGAGACACGTCTAAAACATCATGGTTAGCTGATATTCTTACTATTTAAGGCACAGGGTGTTTGCCCCTCACCCCTCAAAAATTTCCCCATATTGTTGACAAACTATTTTCCTCTCATACAGACGTACAATCCTGTAAAGAGGCCACAAGCGTCATGACCAGGGCCTGAACCCACACTCTTATAACGAAAGAACGTGAGTCCGGTGCACAGACTGCTCAACCACGACACACAATAAATAATATCCTCATTTTGTCTGCAGCAATGACGCACACTTCCGGAATAACGACTCGCAAACAATGTGGACATCGATGTGCTTCAGTTCTGTAAGTGTTTAACTTTTGCATTCTCTTCACGTCTATATAAATCGTATTGGCGCTGTTCATACTTTCCATGCAAGTGGTGATTGTGATAGAGGTTGCTTAAATTAATCAATTAAACACGATTGTTGCAAAGCACTAGCGTAAATTAAACGTTTAATCGAACCGTGGTTCCCACCTCCTCCACAAGAAAAACAACAAAGCACGTTATAGAACCATCGGAATAGCCTTTTCCTTGCAACCACTTATCGTCACCAATGAATCGTGGTTCCCGAAAAGACATAAAACAAAACACCCGCGTTGTCATCATTTCTGGTCTTTGAGTTTTGACCATTAATTGTACCTCAGTGCTTTGACACACAGGAGGTGAGGTAAAAGCAGTGTCCGTCAACAGCTTCTTTTTCATGGGTCATTGACAATATTGCAGGGAGTTCAAACTCACGATGGGAACGGATTTTCAATTGTTTGTCTTCTGAATATCAAAATAAAAAAACATTCATTGGTATAAGATATATCTGCAGAAAATCTACTAATTTAATTAAATAAGAACAAGAAAGTTACAGTGTCCCTTGCAAAGCTGGAGTTGCTTCATGGGAAACGTCAGGCCACAACTAATTTTAAAACAAAATTTAAAACATAATACAAAAGAAGTTAACGTGCTTTATTTTTAAAAAATCACTAATCTGATTTTGTAGGGGATTTTCTCTGCAATATGTTACATTTCACGTCACTTCAATGCTTACTTTATTACTCGTCAAAATCTCGCGTGTCACCAATGACTACCAACCGACAAATGACTGTAAAGGAATTCAAAGTTGTTTGTATTCCCCTCAGAACATTAGAATTCGGAGAACTACGCATGACGAGTCATCAATCGGAAAATGTAGTTAGAAATGTAAATTAGTATCTTTATCGTTTCATATCGCGTTGCAAAGAAGTACAGTTGTAAAATGATAATGCGATGCGCTTGATCTATCAATAATTCTAAATAACTGACGGTTTTGTGGAGACACAGGGTTTGTTTGTTTTTGAAAGGGGGTCGGGTGCATCACTACAATTATCATTTAATGTCAATTTCTAATTTAAAATCATTGTTCCCTTCTCCATTGACGCTTTTGCAGTCGTGCAACATTCGGCAGGTCTGGCGATCTCTTATTAAAGTCTTAAGGTCTACTATCAGTCAAAGCAAACCATGACCGAGGCTAGCAGTGGTTTGAATAATTAGCACGAGCGGTCGTTGAACTTCACACAAAACATACCAGCGACTGTGGTTGGTCACATCTCCGCGTCACTGCCGAATCTATCCAATTAGAAAATGTGTGATATCATTGCATTGGCAGACGCAAATGTTGATTGATCAGGCAATCCCGTGCCTGTTTCATGTCGACGATTTGTTCGCACATCTCCGCATATTGTTTTTTTACGATACATTGTAATTAAATGTCAATGCATTATTTGGATCAGATTTCATCGAAAAGCTACCCCCAGAACAAATCGGCAGATGGAGAAATAGAAAATATGTTTTCCGGAAATATATTTTTAACTGACTTTACCCTTAGGAGAGATCAATTATCGTAAAACCAAAAATGCGCAACCCACTCCGGCCCCGAGGGTTAACGGGCTTATCACGTTATGCCTACCCATTCTAATTGGCCAGACTCTCGGTGTTATACTCTGGGCAATTTATCACAAAACGTTGGGTATTGATTCTGAATGTACTTCGAAAACAAAACACATTGTGATGCTTGTATGGCGGAATGACAGGGCAGTGGATTTGATATTAGAGTCTCTTGATGGCTGCTTATGAAATCAATCATATAAGGAAATATTTTCGAAGAAATTGCAGTGACACTTTGAACTTGTTAGTTGTACGTATATAAAGGTTCATTCAAACAGCTGAAACTGGTTTCTACGCTGGTCTGGCACAAATTTATTCTAATGGTCTATAAATTAACTTTACTAAATTAAATTTTAACAATTCATTCAAAAAACACCTATATATTAAAAAATATAGGCCTTTATCTGAAAATGACTCATAGTAAGTATGTCTCATGTGATTCAGATCAGGATAAAATTATTTGAAATACATTTACTTTTTGGAGATCTTGAACATATACACGTCTTAGTAACGGTGGGCAAAATAAAGTCATTTTATCTTTACAAATGACTTCTTCAATTACTTCTTATTTTCTTTGATAAAAAAATTATTGCCAAATGTATAGGCCTACTCCCACTGACTATAACATATAAAAGAAAAGGACGTACTGCGCTTCGGCCGGAGTGAAAAGTTACAGTATAATTATTTTGAATCTTGACAAATGGACCCAACTCGGGCTTCAGTTTGAGTGAGATTGAAACTGATATTTAGATTTCGGGGCGGCCCTAGAAGCAGTGTCTGAGATCAACCTGTAGATCTGCCCTAAATATAGCCCAAATCCTACACAAATGTAGCCTGGGCCCCAACGTAGAACCCAAAGCTTGGCCGGGCCGTAATACTGCTCCAACACTTTGCCTAATAGTATATATTGGACCAGAGTGTAAAGTCCTATCCTTGTGCATAAATGTAACCTTGACCTAAACGTAGAAACTCAAATATAGCCGGACCTAAATGTAGCTCCAACACTTAACCTTTAATGTAGATTGAACCTAAATGTAGCCCCAACCCTGTAGGTCTCAACGGGCTACATTAAGGGGCCACCCACCTGTCTCACTTCTTAACCGATCACTGGGGCAAACCTCCAGAACTCCAATCGAGTTACTGACGTAAACGACCGGTTTAGATCCATTTAAATGTAACAAAATGCATGATAAGAAACACAAATAGACAGACCAACTGACTGATCACATTGTGTAAGCCCAAGTGTGGCTTGAAGAAAGATTGCCGAGTCAGTATGGGCGCATCCGGTGAACCATTAAACAACCTATTAACGCGATACTACTCTCTGTGAGTTACCCCCACTGGCGCGCCAGCTTTCAGGTGCAGTCGAGTTGGCTCAAAGTGCACAAAATGGCTGGCTTTTCCGCCCCATCTATCGATTAACCTATTACGATGCCGTAGTACTCAATACGGGCACTTCCCTATGTTTCAAGGCATGCATTTTCAGCAATTATTGCCTAGTCATACGACCCTGCCGGCCAGCCACTATTTACAATTTGAATCCTGGTCATTTTTATAAAACCTCGTTGAGTTGATGACGGGGCTTCCGAAGGCCCCCACTTTAGCTTTAAGCTGCATCGTTACGCGGATGCTTAAACGTAGTCAATACGTATTATTACCCACCAAAATACATTGTTTGGAGACCATGCGTCAGCGGTTGCTATGGTTATGCTAGTTTGTCATAGTGTGATGATCTTCAATTGCTCATTTTATTTGAAATATGGCATGTTGCACTTTAAACTGCCATGTTGCTGGTCAAATCGATTGCCGTGACATTGAAATACTTATGCAATGATGTGTCACCAAAAGTTTGAGTGTTCTGTGTAGTGAAAATGTAAATGATTTTGAAATATTTAAACAATTTTGCAACTTAGATTTTAAACACTTGGATCCCTGCATTTCTCCAACAAACTACATTAATATGCATATATACAATGCAAGACAAAACCTTTTCATGATATACCAACGGACTTTTATCACTTTTTATCACCATTTTGGTCACGTTCCCATGTCCTATAACAGTGTTGAATGCTATTATATACGTTGTACAAAAGGATCCAGACTATTTCTCCTTCCAGCCTCGGTTTGGTTACACTGATTTTAATTGGAAGAAGCTCCACTGCACCATTAAGGGTTTAAATGTCGTCCAGTTTGTTCAGATATTATATTCAAACACTCACAAGATGAAATTTGCAACAAAAAAATTAGTATAAGATGAAAACAAATTTATGCAGTACAACAGTAACTCATCACAGACTACAACTACATGTAGACCCCCCCCCCCCCACCCCGTGTTTACGAAGGAGCGACAAGGCTTAGACTTCATGCAGGCACAACTTGTTCACAGGTCAATGGGGGGGGGGGTGAAATATGCTTTTATGAAGATTACTCCCCACTGCTTATTGTTTGTATGTTTCTTTCTTTCTTTCTTTCTTTCTTTTGTTTGTTATGATATTCGTTTGTTAGTTTTTCTTCTTATTATTTATCAGAATAAAGGTATTAACAATAATGGTTTATAGAGCGCCTTATATGCAAGCCACAAAGGGAGCTAATGCAAAAGTTTATTTCATAACAGTTAAAGTCTTTCTTTCTTCTTCTTAACTTAAAAATGGGCAAAACTCAGAACTTATGTAGCTTTCATTTTTAAAGTTTGTTTGTCGAACTTGTTTATCAAAATATATCTTACCTGCCAGTGATCTGTCTAAAATGCACAAGGTTACAAATTCTGTAAACAAGGTAGTCTTGACAACAGTAAACTAATTTGAATTAGACACTTAAAGGGACACTTGCCTTCAAATCTCATGAAATTTTACTGTTTGGAGGTGTTCCTTATTCTTATTATGAGTTGTTCTTGCAATAAAACACCTTTAATGTGTTATAATTAGTGAATGGTAATTTAAAAAAACAAACA
>JAUELU010101944.1:0-11476 GCA_032357145.1 Evasterias troschelii | reverse complement strand
CAGCGCAGTACCACCCAGGTACAACCGCAGTATCTGCTGCCACCAAGAGTTCAAGATCGGTGAAGGATTGGTGTATAGCGGGTATGAAACACAGAGCTGTGGGTAGGCATACCCTGAGTTGTGGGGACTTTTATACAATGGAAAAAGGTCCCCACAAGGTTTTTCTTTGTTTAACTGGGTCCCCACAACGTGATTCTTTAGAAAAGGGAATAATAGAACAACAATAGGAAGTCCCCTCAACGGTGTTTGCAAAAGTGTGTGTGTGTTTTCTAGCTTACCGTTTGCACAGCCATAGAAGTCCACGAGGTATTTAGCCTCTTTGTTATCTGGTACGTTCACATCCGAAAGAGTTACTTCTACGACGTTATCAAGCTCTTCAAATGGGAGGTCTAGCTTAACTTGACTGGTAGTGTCAACATCCCATTTAACGTTAAACACCTGTATGAAAAGTTAATCATGGAAAAAAAAAATCATTCACGCTGGACACAAGTCTTGCGCGTTGGTGCGGCCATCTTGATTTTCTTTTATTTAAATCAATGTTACCATACCAATGCTTGAAAGACAAATAGTCTGGTTCATTTTTGTACAATGAATGTTAGCATTCAATTATGTTATTGGATAAAGGGAACATGACCAAGATGGTGGCAGCACGATTGGGGTTTGAGTGAAGGACGTTGATATAAAACACGTGGCACTTACCCGTTTTGTCAATCCGTTAAGAATACTTCTCTGAGTTGACTCTCCTTTGAGTCTGTACTGTAAGGTGAAGTCTGTTATGTCATTGCCCTCCATATCACCCTGGAGGGAAACTCTAGTTAAAGTTACGGGGGTGAGGAATGGCACCACAAGGCTACGTTGTTCTGCTGTATTCCCGTCGATTGTACGTCGAGATCCCTCGTACGACGGTGTCAGCAGAACCAAACAGTTTTCTGCATGGATAAATTTACAGGGTTTTGTCTTAAAAATACTGGATATTCATATAGTTCTTTAAAGCAATATCTGTCGCTCAAACAGCTCCTTGAATATGCGTCCCACTTGGCAATATCGATCGTTAAGAGTTAATAATAACATTTGAAGTTAGAGGCATCATACCCTTTGTAACTGGCATTGGTGTGGTTGTTGATGTGGTTGTCGACTTTGTTGTTGTTGTTGTTCCTGATGTTGTTGTTGCAGTTGTTATCACTTTAGCAGTTTTCGCTCCAGCAGTTTTGGGGACAGTTGTTTTCATAGTAGTAGTGGTAGTCGTCTGGGCTATTGGAGCTTCTAGTTATTTTTGAAAAAGCATGAAAAAAATGTTTTTTGTAAAAAGTATAACTTCGATAGGCACACAATAGTTGTTGAGGTAGGCCAAAATGATGGCATTTCGGCAGCTACAATTTCGGGAGAGTGGAAATCAAAGAATAGTTAATACTAATGTGCTCTGATTATGGACTGTAGCAATCCTGTCACAATTATACACTATCATACATATTTTTAAAGTTTCACAAGAGAATTAGAGGAAAACTAGAGAGAATTAGACGAAAACTAGGTCATTAACAAATTTGGGATCTTACGTGTGAAAATAAACGAAGTTCCATTGCTCGTTACATGACCAACTTCAATATTGCCATTTGCATTTCCACCTGATAACAAAGTACAACATAAAATCACTTATTAACAGGGTCAGCTTTCAAACACTTTTTCTTTGGAAAGTACAATAAAAGGCTAACATTTCCCTATAACTTCTCTATAATAAGGTTCGACAGTGTGACGTCATATAATATGAGAGATGCATTGTTTGACCTCGGCGATGGTGGCTGAGGCAAAGGATCTTATCTAACGTTAATGTGCTAATGTCTGTCACGATTACCAACTTTGGAGTCAATGGTAAGTGTGTAAAAGCTGCAACGCCCAAAATACATTGCAAAACACATGGATATATTGAGTCCCGGCCCAAAATGACGCAAGCAAGATTATTGTTATGATAACGTCAAGTGAATTGTGCCAATGCAGCAAATAGCTGCCATGATCAAAGACAATTTTTAGGTCGTGGCAACTCATATGAATCTCCTTTCTTTCTGGTGGTACCGAAGCAAGTTGCTATGTTACAGTTAAGTGTGCTTACCCAAGATTTGTCAAGACATTTTTAAAATGTTTACACAAACTTGGATTTGAAGTGAACTACTAAACAAATCTACACATTTGATGTCAAATTTACCTGGCAACAAGAAAATTGGCAGTCCAAGTGTTGTGGTGGTAGACGGCCCCGTTTCGGCAGCTGCAGTTTCGGAAAAAATATTTTCACCGAATATTTAATGCTGAATCAACTCGTATAATTGTAATATCAACATTGTCACTATCATACAAAGATAGTTTAACTTGCCAGAAGAGAACTACATGAAAAAATATTTTCGTCATGAACAAAATTTGGATCTTACTTGTGAACAGGAATGAAGATCCATCAGACGTTACTTGTCCAACTCCAATATTGCCATTTGCATTTCCAGCTGTTAAGAAAACACATCATTTAATCACTTGTTAACATCTATAATCGGTTTAGTTATAACAGTATAACAGTGACACTTTCAAAACACTTAATAAATTATTTGGAACATACAATGCAAGACTAAAGTTTCAGATCAATCTGGCAATTTTTTTCAGATCAATCTGGCAATTTGTTTCCACAAATCAGTGGTTTAGCAGTTAAGCGTTTCGTATTACCTGCTCCAAAACGTGGGGATCGTTGGTTCGATTTGTACGTAACAATGTTATCCTCTTTTCATTTTGCAAACATTTATTAACAAATAATACCAATAGAAACAAACTCAAAAGATTCCATTACACAAAATGATGGTCATCTTCCCTTGCATGGTTTCAAACAATCAAGTGAGCGACCCACGAAGATCGGAAGATCTTTCACAAAGCATTTTTACACTTATTATGTGGATCACAACATAAAAAAAGAAGCTTGAAATCGAATATTTTTTTTAAACAAATCTAAAAAAACACTAGATGTCAAACTTACTTGGCAGCATAAAAATTGGCGGTGCGGTTGTTGTGGTGGTAGGCATTCTCATTTTGGCAGCTACAATTTTGAGAGAAATATTTTCAAGAACAATTAATGCTGAAATGACTCGAATAATTGGCTGTTAAGAACACAGTCATAATTATACACTATCATATTTATATTCTAAACAGCAGAAGATAGGTTAAGTCATGAACAAACTTGGATCTTACTTGTGAAAAGGAATGAAGTTCCATCGGACGTTACTACTTCAACGACAACTCCCCCATTAGCATTTCCACCTGTTAAAAGTTTAACATAATATCACTTGAAAATTGAAACCAAGTTTTATTACAAAATTTTGAATCACATGTCATTTACCAGCGGCTTTTAAACAAACAGTTTAATACGAGTTATTAATGTAATTTACAAATATTGGATGCAAGAAAAAAAGCAAACAATAGTTGTTTTATATAATTCACACCAAAACCCTGCGAATAAATTTCACAACAAACAAAAAGTAGAAAAAACCTGAACCTTCTAAACAAAGTGGTTGGTTCCATATTGATATCCTTGCCACCGACACGACCTTGCTTCGTTTTGATAAGCAGGTGGGGATCGATTATGTTGGGAACGACGCTGCGCAATGTTTAACAATTATAAGTATCCAAATCTGGCTCAAATATTAAATTGTGAAGCGTCGCGGCAGTAAATACATAACTAGCGCACGTACCCACAGATAAGGTACTCAAGGCACTTGAACAAATAGAAACAGCTTTTTATGTTTATTTTTATTTGTTAAATTATGACTTTTTCCCCCGGTATCTTTATATGTGACAACACCTTTGGTTTGCAGTGGAATACTTCGATGTGAACAAAACAGAAAAACCCCAAACAATTTTACATGAAAGATTGATGTAAAAACATAACCCGCCATCTTGGATGACCACTCTTGCCGGCGCACGTGCTGGGCTACTTAAAACAGAAAACTTTAATCTCCAATGAAATTTGTCCTGTACCTGGTATGATCATAATAGGAATGTCAGTAGTAGTTGTTGAAGTCGTTCCTGTAAAAACAAGAATTGATAGAAACGTTTTAACACATTCTCGAAAGCTCCCATGGTATTTTTATACACACATACAAAGAAGGTAGATGTATTTTCTGAATCGACTATTTTAACCGGATATGGATGCTTTTGCTTCTACTTCAGCATAGTTTTGAAACTTTACAGTAGACTTTACAGTTGTACGAAAGTGATAGATAAATTTAAGAACTATGCTAACAGTCAATTGTTGTTTTAGTTTAACCAATGCGCCATTGTCGACTTTTAAAGTCAATAATGTATTTAGTCTGTAACAGCGCTAAAATGACGAGCATTTCCACCTACTTCTCTTGACAGTAGTTGATGTAACTTGTTGTGAGCTTTCGGTGAGGACTAAGGATATCAAAAGATAACAACTTCGTATTAGTATTACAACCAACACAATGTGTTCACTTCAATGATTTTGAAATGAAATTACGTGTGCAGTGAGAGTATGCTTTGACAACAATACCAACATGTTAGTTGTTTTTGTCAATGCTACCTCTAAATGTGTGTACTACATTGGTAATTGCCAAAGACCTGTATCCAAACTTGATGTGACCCAACATATACATGACATAACAAACCTGTGAAAGTTTAAAGTAAATCTGTCTCCGGAGTCATGAGAAAACAGTGAAACCCCCTTATGTGTTTCAACTTCTTTTCAAACACTGGAATTTATCCTGCAGGATAAAGACTATTGTTTTACTCATTTCATAAAAACCAAGGCATTTCAAGCAAAACTATTTTAAGCGAAGTTTTCCACCATGACCATCTTGATACCATGTAATTTATGTGCAAATCTGTGAACATTTATATTTTCATTCTTACCAATGTTGTACACACCATTTAAAGGGAGGATATAGACGATGTGACCTGTGACATCACATGTTTACAAAAGAGCCGTATAGCCTGGACTTCATGAGGCACATTTGTACACAGCTCAATGGAAGAATACAATAAACCTTACGTTTTATGGAGATTGCACTTTCATATTTTTCTCAACTTTTGATATGAATAAAGGAGGGACATATCAAAAGATGTACAGCTGTTGCTTTTGTAAATTTTGAATTTATGTGAAAATTATGACACAAAATGTAAATTTTCCCATAAAGCCTGTGTAGTATCTTGCCCGCCAGGAAGCGCTTTAGAATGTACAAGGTCACTACTTTGTAAACAAAGGTAACATGGTCTATATGTTTGGTAACTACCCCAACATTAATTACCGTAAATACTTACTTTGGTAGAGAGCACTGGAGAGCTATTGCTATTACACAACATTGTTATAAACGACACCCTTTGTAGTAATGTAATCCAAACATATAGGCCTACTCTGATTATGGTCAAATGTTTGAAATTATGGGCACCCAAAGCACGAGGGTTGACATGCGTGTCAAGTTGAGTGTCGAATGAGTGTCAAATTACCTTTTTCATGCTATAAAAAATTATGTTCTGTTGGAACTGATTGGAATGTAACACTTTGGGTGGACAAACAAAGTTACAAAATGATCGAATTTATTGACTGAGTCACTAAGCTGTGTATTAGATGGTTCATACTTATTAATGTGGTTAAATCATCAACGAAAATAGCCTTGTTTACATTCGCGATGGAACCCAATAGTTGACCAAATAATTTGTGTTAATTACAAAGGAAATATTATTTTCCTTTAGAGAAAAGTAATTTTTTAATGGTGTTCTCTTTTCACTTTTGAAGCACATCCTTAAAGAAATGTAACAATATATTCACACAAACGGGACAACATTTTTCGCGGGAAACTGAACAACGTTTAAACACCATTTGAAAACACTTTAACTCGACGCCGTAAAATAGTCTATAGGTAGCAAAATCGGTGACTTACGTGAGGCAACAGTTAGTTCTGTTTGAGTTGTCGTTGGTAGGGTGGTTGTTTTCTCAGTTGTGGTTGATTTCGTTGTTAGCGGAACTTCAACAGTTACCTTTTGTGTGGTAGTTGCCTCTGTTTTGAATGGTATATCTGAATGATTGACAAATGTAGTACGAAATATTTAAATCAATAACGAGTTGCTCATGGAAATTTGGTGAGTGATAAGGAAAAGGTATGAAATAATGTAGAGGACTGATTGTGAGGTTAGAAACAAGAAACAAGCAGAGCTAGCATAAATTGTTTTACTTAACATACACTCATCTAAAACTGTTAAAATGGACTTTCAAAATACTTTCGTTAATTCATTCTGGTTTACTGAAGTTCAACGAACGATAAGTCAGGGAATAAAATTGCCTTGTTTACAATAATACAAATTATGCTAAACATATTTTCAGGCATACACCATGAAAGAAGCGCAACTTAAAAAAGAAAAGCGAAACAAAAAACAATGTATTTTACTCCGACAAATAAATGTGTAATAGTGATTTAAAGTTTACATGACCTGATTACAAAAAGTAACCCTTTTTTGAAAACGTTTCCACGCTATTTCAAAATGAATAAACTTTCGCAAATACCAAGAAAAATAAACAAAACCATGTTACATTCTAAATTGTTTGTAAATGGCTGATTGACGAGAAATGTAACGTCATGATCACGATATTAAAACAGTTTTAGTTTTTAATTTACTGCCATTAACCATTGGTGGATTGTTTTCATGCAATACCTGAAATTGTAACTTACTTACAAACCACAAGGAAAACTGATTGGGTAAATGTTATATGATTTTGGGTTAACAAAGAAAACATTACTAGAGCAGAATTAGATCCAACGACCTCAGGATTAACGTGCCGGTGCTCTACTAACTAAGGTATCTAGCCCTATGTTGGCGGTCTACCTATTTTGTTAATATCTTTGTCCGAGGGGGGCCAGTCGGAAGTTACTTGAATCTAATCAAATCGGCCGAAAGTCGGACCATACAAGATAAAGACAAATTAGATTTATAACAATAAAGACTTATACATTCAAAAAACAAGAGAAGCGTTATCTGAAAAACATACCGGATTTACACCCTGAGAAGTCAAACTTCAGGAGCGCTTTGTCACCGCTGGTTAGGTCTGTTGTAAAGGTTAGACGAGCTAATGTCACTCCCTTCAAGATATCTACATCCGGCAGTCTTACTTTTTTAACTTCTGCTGATGCCTCTACCGCGAACACCTGTAAAAGGGAACAATAATATGACTCAGTTGAATAACACGAACTTATATAAGTTTTAAAAAGGACTTTGTATTCTTTGGCAAACGCTTTGGATTTTTTTTTTTTTAGTTATCACGAAAATCACCAATCTGATGATAGTTTGTTGAATCGCACTCAAGTTCTGGTGGCTGAGTCATCAGGATGTGGGTTCGAATCCCGGACATGCGTCCTTGAGCAAGACATTTAGCTACAATTGCTTCCCATCACCCAGTAGTAAATGGGTACCCCTGTGGAGGTCTAGGTTGAATAAAGAATTCCCTTGTGGAGGTCCAGGTTGAACAACGAATTCCCTTGTGGAACCAGGTTGAACAAAGGATTCCCTTGTTCTCCTGTAAACACAATTATTTTGAGTAACGCGAGTGTCTCCCACCTTCTCGAATAACTGGACCCCTTCAGTTACACGACTTCGTTCGACTGTGGTTCCCCCAAAATAATCGAATGAGTGCAATACTGGTACTTACCCTGTCTAATAAGTGAATGATTCTATTGATTCAAATTATTTATTTTGAATTGATTCCAACCCTCAACATCCAAGCCAATCAAAATTACTGAAGGCCTAAATTCTAATCCACAGTCTCTGAACCCACCTTTGGTTGTCCAGCCTCATCTGTGATTTGTTTAATGGAAGAGGTGGTGCCAGCGTACAAAGTAAAGTCCTTGATTCCTCTGCTCAGTAACTGCAATTCATTGATGCGCACTGGTGCTGCGAAGAACACCATGGCGTTGATTTCGGCCTCATCAAACTCCAGAGCCGCACCGTCGTTGAACGTTGTAGAACTGAGCACAGTAATGGGGTTTCCAATGCGATTTTTCTCGAAACCAACCAGCGATTCGGCGCAATATTCTGTTTGAAAATAGTCTTAAACGTTAAAACACCATCCAATGTGAAATAATTGCAAGTCATTGAAAATTATTTGTCACTCAGTGCAAAATTTTACTGAGAATTCAAGTTTATATACTTCAATTTTGTTTGCTATTTTCTTATTTCAAAATTGAAGTTGCACGGTTATGTTTTCTGCTGAAATAACTATTTTTTTTGTCCCTGGACAAATTGTGAATACCATGGAAAATACACAAATGCAGTATTTTTTTTAAAATGGCTAATAGGCGTAAGACATTGTCGCAATCCCGACAATAATTCTTGTACATTTTTTGATAAACTACCACTTATTGGATGTTTTCGTGTAACAAGTTAAATGAATGCTTCTCACTTTCCAAAATGTTTATATAAAGAATAGCTCAAAGGCAAAGTAAAACCTTTGATTTTTGGAATCGTCCAAATTACTGAATCTCATATTTGTTTAGATAAATACAATAAAACTAACCCGTGATAATTTATTTTCGAAGGGTGGTAGCGTTTTTGCGATATCGCCTAATAAATTGAGCCGTTTTGTCACGCAGGAACAATATTCCATAATTGGAATACACAATTTGAGAAACATTTCATGCATACAACGTTTCTCATATTGAAATTATTTTGAATCCCTTTTTTCTAAAACCACATTCCTTAGCAGAAATCGTTTGTCACAGTGTTAAACACTACCAACAGCTGCGGTGCTTCTTACAGAGTAATTTTTTATGGTCAATAATTCTTTGAGTAATTACCAAATGTACACCTTCCCTTTAGATTGTCCCAGGCATCTTTAACTGCGTGATTTGGTCTATATTATACGGAACAAATATTATTTGGAAATTAAATATATGGTTATTAATAACAAACCTTGCGTGGTAGTGGAAGGAGTAGTAGTTGTAGTAGTGGACGTTTCGGCAACTGTTGTTGTGGATTTTTCACCAATAGTTACAGTTGTGGTAGTTTCTGCCTCTGAGGTCATTGAAGGTGATGCTATTGTTGTGGTCATGAGGGTAATTTTCTCCTCTTCAGTGCCTTTTGGGTTAACACATACAATTCAATTAAATTCAGATAAACATTTATTTCCATACTTCTATGTAGAAAAACGATAAGTAGGGCCTAGATGTAATTATGGAGTAAAACCAAACAAAAATAACAATAAGTAGCAATACGCAGGATAATGTAATAAATAGAGTATAAGGCTGTTTGGATAAGCCGAAGCTTGCAGAAAATAGCCAGATACATACAAACAAACAAACGAAAAACAAGCAGACAGGCACGAAACAAAAGGACAGACAAAATGTAAGAATCATGATTGTGTCGTGAGCCTCAAGTCAGGAATAATAAACGAACACTCAACTTTCGCCGGCCTTCAACACAAAGGTTCTTAGATTGCGTCATCGGGCCGCCATGTATACGTACTGTGAGGAGTCTCTATTTGTTTGGACTGTAATTAATTGTTGTACGTTATCTAAAGTTGTTCCCTCTCCGCTGAGAACGTGGGGTGGCGCCCTTTAAAATCTAGTGACCCCCAACGCTCCTCATCTCATCACCGCCTGCACAATCTTCAACAGGTGAGGATGCCAAACTTTCTCCGTAACTTTAAACACTTTTATTGATCTTTACAATGCAAGTATATCAACTCATGCTTATGTTCATTATAACCGCAAATATTTATAGATTCATATTGTGTTGTAGATTTTTGGAATTCCATTGCCTAAAATGTGTAATTTTACAGTTAGAAAACTTTTGTAGGTCACAAAAATGCATTACACGTGTGTTGGTTAGCGTTGTATGCCACGTAGTGTTGTGGTACACGCGTAGTCGTGTATGTTAATGTTAACGTTGCTATGGACGGATGTATGTATGGCAATGGCGCTATTGGACATTGGGAAATGACTGTGTATTTCTGTGGGAAAGTTGTGCAAGTGAAGTTGGGCCCTCAACGATGTATAATTGTGTCTCATATCCCCATTACCTAGTACTGCTATGCCATTAGTATATCCAAGTGTAGTGTCTATTTCAGATGTTTACTATGAAAAGTGAGGTCCTTGGTATTGTCGTACTGCTAGTGAGCATGAGTTTAATAATGCTATATTATTATAGATGCACCAATGGCATATAACTGGAATTATGCAACACACATGTCAAGTATATTTCTGTTCTAGTGTATTTTTATGTATTCTTAATCGCCTGCAAAATGTTCAACAGATAGGTCACTTCCATAAAATAAAAAATTAAGCGGAGAGAGGAAGCAGAACCTGTATGCCATTGCCATAATAGAACTCCAATGGGAAAACGCAAGACCATGTACGCGCGGTGCTCAAAATTTGCCCATTAGCCACCTTCTTTTGACCTCAAGCAGAGGGCACCCTACTCAAATTACGTTATTATATGCATTATGATCTATATTTTTATCAAAAGGTTCAAAGCAATATAAAGTACTGTTCAAAGAAAACGTATCATGTAAAAAGTGGTAAACCATTTAGATACATCATTCTGGCTCCATTTCTTCCCCCCCAAAAAACTTTCAGTTTTTAACTGCACCTGCTGTTGTTTGAGTGACAGTTGTTGTTGTTCTTCCCTCAGGATTGGTGACTATTTTGGTCGTTATAGGTGCGGATGTTGTTGTAGCTTCTGGCGTGGTTGTTGTTGTTGTTGTTACCTTAGTGGTTTCAATCTTCTGTGGTGTTGTTGTTGACACAATTGTTGTGAACTCTTCAGTTGTTGTTGGGATAACAGCAACTGCTGGAAAAATAAAAATTTGTAAAAAAAAATAATCCATTTCGATTAGATGAACACTACAAGTTACGTTATGAGGATTAGCGCTAAGTTATCTAAAACCGCTAATTGTTACACACCAGAGTTATTGGTTACATGTAATTGTAAATGATAACATGCAAGCATTGATTACAACTTTCATGCGTTGATGATTACATACAGTGTTTGGGATTACCATGACTGTAGTTGGTTACTACTACCGTGAAGTGAGTTACAATAATCTGTGTAAGAATCGTTTATACATTGTCACTACAGAAATGAGTTCATCTACCAGATAAATTTTAATGCGAGAAGTGGTATATGAGCATGGGTGAACGACTTACGTTTTGCACAGCCTTCAAAGACCAGTTCAAAGCTGGCCTTTTTACCCGATGGCACGTTGATGTTCATTAGGGTAATCTTCTCAACGTTGTCAAAGTGAGGATTGACAGGGACGGTCACTTTCTGGGTAATGTCGACACCCTGAGGTACTGTAAACACCTGTCGTGGAAAGAAGGATTGACAACATGATTTTACTGCAAACCGAATATACATTGAAACATGACATACCTGCATTGCCTCAGTACAAACCTTGTTGAAATAAAGAACGACTTTATTATGAACTCTTACTTGTTCTACTCCA
>JAUELU010101767.1:0-11502 GCA_032357145.1 Evasterias troschelii | reverse complement strand
CACCATGTTTGTTCAACGTTTGAAAAATCCTACCTTATATCAGATTGATTTTTATCTGTCTCTCTTCAAAGCCAACAAAAATAGAGCCCGTACTCGGTTAAAACACAGACGTCATAAGTGACGACACTATGTTGTGAAAGAATGGACACGTTTTTTAACTTTAATTTTTTGGACCGGATATTATTGCCTATATGTAAAACTTATGGATAGGCCTACATATGACTGAGTATTAATTGTGGTAGACATTTCTGAAGATTATTATTTTTTCTTAAAAGGTCGATTCTCTTGTCTAATCAATCAATTGAACATTTTATTTCCGCATATACTCTCACAGGATGTCATACAAATTAGCATGATACAGAGAGCAACTAAAGTAACCGTTTGATCATAAATAAATAGAGACAATACTAATGAAGAAGGGTATGGACATTGACTTGACTGAGGAGTGAGTCAACATTGTAAAAGGAAAGCAGTCTTTTCTCAGATTAGACCAAGGATAGACGTACAAACAGAAGGGAAAAACACAAAACAAGACAGGCAAATAGAAAAAAATAAATAAACATTAGACTAGACCCATCAATTATTAATTTAAATGAGAAAAAAATAAACAAAGCCATAAGAAAACAAAAGCTAACTATAGAGCATCTTGAGGAGAACAAGCTAAGTCATACATCGAGAACCAAAACTTAAAGGAGCTTGTACCTTATGATGAAGTACAATAGGGGGTGGCGTAACCAGACATTTCATATATAGAGGAGGCAAATACATGATGGGGGAGGGGGTTTATGGGTAATGCATCAGACCATTATATTGTGAACTATTTAAATAGTGACTCCTGCCACCTTGGTGACACCACTGATTAGGTTTAATATAACAAAAGCTCCCATTGTATACTTTGTGTGGTTTACATCCTCCAAGAAAGAGCACACAAAGTTAAGCTGAAGAAAGGGGGCATGAAAACGCAACAACGCAACGTTCCTTCATTATTGCGATCATTAAAAAATGGCAGCGACAGCGACCATTGTTAACTTCTCATGAGAAGTGCTCTTTCACGTCTGTGCTTGGTTGACTACACATTGTTTGCCCCAAATAAATATGTAAAACCGTCAATTACAAATTATTGGATATCAATTGTATATAAACCAGTCGATTGGAATTAAATTTGACCACAAGATTTTTATGGCTCTCGGATAGTTTAAAATGACTTTTCTTCAAAGCTTGTCAAAATTCATTTTGTAGGATATTGAGAATTATGTCGTGCTAATAATTAATAGCTGACAATTATTGCAACTAGTTACGCAATTAGACTGGCCATCAATTTTGATTATCCGTGTTCGTTTTACTTAATAAGAGGTGTTCGTACTGTTGTGTATGTGGAGAATTGTACTGCTGCTTTACAATTGCTTGTTTAGATGTAGGCTCAACAGAGTTCTTTTTACCAATACGGGAATAAAGTTTTACGCGTTGGGCATAGTAGTCTGGAATAAATTTTCTTCCTGTGTTTATTAGGCCTATTCTCTACAATATACATAACGCATCATCTCAAACAATCAGCGTTTTTCTGTCATAAAAACAGTAGTTTGTTTTATTTAGAATGAAAATTGTAAGACTAGTTGTGTCATACTTTTGATATACCAATGATCGTAGCCTATAAGCTTTTTAGTATAATAGATAAAATAAACATGCACTATGGCTGAAAAGGACGTTTTACGAAGCTCAGACCGGTACTATATCAGTGCATCTGTGTGTCAGTAAAATACCAATAAGATAAGTAGAAACATAAAAAACAACGTCATATTCATTTTTGTGAAACATGTGTATTTTGTTTTATTATGTAAATGTAGTGGGCTGGGTCGCTTGTGCCTCATTTACTGTATTGACACAATTCAACTTGCGGCGTCATCACAACAATCTTGGTTGAGCCAATTTGGGATTAATTACTCATGTTCTGGAGGCTATTGGAGATGAAGCTGACTGCTATTAAATAAGTCACAAAATAACACACTTTTATAGTTTGTTCGTCTAATCAACCCGTCAAATGCCCCTGTTTATGAGCAGGTAATACTATGAATTATGTTCTGAATGAATGCATTTGCAGCAGAACGTTCCACGCTAAAGGAGCCTGCTGATTGAATCCCCTTTTGGTAATTGTCTCGTTTAAATTGAGTTTAGCAAGGAGTAATATGCCACACATTATAGTTGATTGTTTCTCGGCTATTCTAGAGGTTAATGCAACAGTAAGCTTTGCATTGGATCATAGTCGGACACATTGAAATATTTTACCTTTTATAACTATTGTGAATTCCAGTATTAAGGTATACAAAAGCCATCTGTTATAGGAAAGAGGCGTTTTTCAAGACTGATTTTTGTAGACGATAGATTGAAGTCACTGTGTTTTATTTTTAATGTTTGAATAAGGAAAACATAATTAGGCCTATGTGTTAAAATATATATCATTTGCAAGTTCTCATATAATTGAATAAGCCTTAATTAAGCATTTTGAGAATTGTGTGGGGCGACTACTCCAAATTCAGGCACAGCAAGAAATAAAAAAGTACTTTTTACCGTTATTAGACATTGATTTTTTGTTTTTATCTTTGTAAAACATCGGGCAAATCACCCCTTGCCCCCTAACCATACGCCGGTCGAAACGTCAGGCCTTCGGTAATTTTGTGAAATGCCAAAATTGTACCTTTTTAAGATATTGCTATGAATATATGAAGGGCCTGAAACTAATGTGAACGAACATTATATTATTTGGAAGTGCGATCAGAAGATAATTTTTAATTGAACATCATCATACCTACAAGGCTAAAAAATGAAATTTGATTTGTTATGTTGTCGTCAGTGCCAGCACCGGTATGGAGTTTCAGGAACCGACATGATAAATTGTCACCTTTAGTATTAGCATAATTCTACAAAAAAGTCTCAAAATGTTGACTGACAATGGGCCTTATTGCTTTCAGGCAAGTCCTTGGTTTCCAGTTAATGAATCTTTACCGCGGAGTAGTAATGCTGTAGTCTGAAGCTACACAAAAATTAGGCATAATAAATATTGAATAATTCCCGTCCGCATCAATTCTCGGAGCTGGGTTGGCGAGATATTAACAATTTATGTTCATCTTCCTATTGAAGAAAATACAACTCTTCTAATTCTGCATTCTAACTATGAGCTATAATGTGACACGGATGGATGGTGATTATGCTGTTTTGTGAAGCCTATAATTATGTGACTTCATCTGCTGATATCGGTATAGACTAAAATATTGATGCAAAGTGTCAGCACGGACACAATAGGCCTACATCAAGCAATCAACATCATACTATACCAGCGCGGGACGAGATTAGAATGAAATTGTTAAAATCTGCTGACGATGTAGCCCTGACTTGAAAAGTTAAATAAAATGCATTTATAAGTCCTGCAAATTCCAAGAAAGTTCATATTTCATCATTTCATAACTATAAGTTGTGTGTGAAACTCCCAATGTATGTAATTATGAATGTTCAGACGATATCTACGTTATATTAATTGTGAACGTTGTTATGCATACGATGAAATGATAAAGATTGGAGTTATATTTTAATTTATTCCATCTACAGTCTAGTCCTGAACAAGTAACCTTGCTTTCAAGTTAATTGACGGAAAGAAACCAATAATGAACAATCTCAGCATGTCACTCATTCCACTTAGCAGTGATTTTAATCCCGTTGTTCCTGATACGCGACTCTGTCATGTTAATTCCCAATTAATAACTACAGCATGGCCATCATGTGTCAGTCTTGCAATTGACCCACCTGAATTATCTTTACCATATCAACAGCAGATATTGCAATAGACTTTGTTGGTGTTTTATCCTGATCTATACCGAAATCAACAACTGGGTCTGGTCTGATTTAGGCCTCAGGTGATTTTCTTTCGATTAAGGCAGATGTGATTCACTGATTTTGAAGACGATTATCAGAATAGGCATATTGCTACATCCGTAGTAAAATTAAAATGTAATCACGTTTGTTGTTGCTGATAATATGCCGCTGTTATTAGGTCTATTTGTGTCGGCTAATTTTGTTTTAAATGGTTATCTTTGTATATTGATCACTTAAAAGTGAAATATAAATAAAAAAGAAAACCAATCACCTGGCAATTACCAACACCGATACCAATATAATTCCAAGCAGGTCTATTGCAACAATCAACAGGAAAATGATTCCGGAACCTTATTTCCGTTATTTCTTCAACCTGATGTATCATTGCATACAACTCCAAGCATAGAGAAAGGACCACTATGTTCTTTGCTCCAAGTCACACATAGCCTAGTGTGTATTTACCTGAACGATACCGTGATTTTAATAATAACAACTGTACATTGTTGTATGCAGTACGCACTGCGTGACCACCAATGCTATGTGCATAATCACATTACAATCATCAAGTGACGTCATCATCGGTTCCGCATGACAACGTTCGGAGACTTAGTCCCTGCACCCACATGAACTCTTTCCTACAACGTAGTTTTACAGCTCGCGATCTCCTTGTACAGTTGTGCTGTGATCTGGACTTGAAATAATGGAAGGCAGTGACAATGACAGCGCGTGGTATGGGTATGAAACGACAGCCTTACCCGAGGTAGAGTTGCATGATGCATCTGTCTTCCTCGGAGTTCTTCTGATTCTACTGTCAATTATAAGTATTCTAGGGAACATTGCTACGATATGGGCATTTAAATCCAACCACAAGCTCCGACATAAACACAGTAATCTACTGATTCTGGGATTGTCATGCTTCGATCTCGTCATCGGTGCGACGGGGCTACCTTCTGCTGCAATATACACCGGCTTTGGCAACTGGCCGCTAGGGAGGGACGTCTGCGTGATCAGTGCACTCTTCTCAGTAGTCGGTGTGTCCGGTGCGATGTATACGGTCACAGCTATCAACATAGACCGGTACTTACTCGTCTCAAGAGATTACCCAACATATCTACGAATCCAGTCCTCAAGAAATCTGAAACTGCAGATCGCCGGGTTCTGGTTGCTTGCATGGTTAATCGGCTTGAGTGAAACGATCATCTGGACTGCTGGTGGTACAGCAGAGGTTGAGAAACTAATAGACTTTAATAAGGAGTGTCGCTCACCGGTGAGAACAGACCCTCAGTTCGCTATTGCAACCTCAGTTATCCTCTTCGCAATTCCTTTCTTCATCATGATCATATCTAATCTGCGTTTTGTCGTATTGCTCCGTCGACGTCTTCGCAGACGCTATACCTCCAGTATGATGAGTAAAGACGCAAAATCAAGAAAGGGCCACAAGGGATCTGGGACCAAAACGTCATCCCAGAAAGAGACGGAAGTTCAAGCCGACCCTGAAGAAGTTCAGGCAATGACACAAAGCAGAACTCCCGAAGACCCAGACGGACCCCATCCTAATGCATCCACCCCGCCCCCTTCTGTTACAAAATCCATCGTAAACGAAAGTCACCACCCTGCATTGGGGAAGAAGTCTAGTTCGGCCAAGATGAAGAACAGGTACATAAAACCAGCTGTAAGACTTGCGATTCTTATGAGTGTCTTCGCCTTCTGTTCTCTTCCTTATCCCATATTTGTGTTAATAGCTGATACAAAGTGCAGTGACTGTGCCGTAGTGGTCGCTAGGAACCACCTGTCCAATTTGTTACTCGCTAACTCTGCCCTAAACCCGTTTGTGTATGCTGTTATGCATCGTCAGATAAGACGGTTTTATTCTCAAAAGTTCAATTTGATTTTTCGTCGACGAAAACGGTATATTTAGAAGGTGTCGTTTCTAAGGAGGCTGAATTCATTGAAATAGAAATGGGAAGTGTTGGCTCTCCTTCAGAACAAAGAAACTGTTTCGAGTTTGAATACAAACTACGTGAATACCATTTTTCTCGTAGCCCTTTAGTATTGGAAACTAAACCATGAAAATGATAGTTTCAGGATGTTTGAGAACGGCGAGCAAATTTAGAGCAAATTTAAGTACTTAACTGTTTAGTCTGATACAGTGGTGCACCAAAGGGGAGACTTGGGGATCAAACCTCCTTTATAGTCCTGGTAATATTTCTTTTTTGGGTAAATACATATTTTTCATAGAAACTTAAACTTAAAAAGAAAAGGGAAAACATCTAACCACAAAAGGAATGTCAGGCCAACGAAAATGGCTCATCCCCATTTCTGCTTTTTTGTATGTTTCAAATATTTGTACTGTACATGAGCCACAACTCACCCCTTCCCAAACCCAAGCCCCTCCCACCTGCCGAAGGCTGGTTTTATTTCTATAAGCTCCGTCAAAAGAAACATCTGGGTGCACCACTAGTTTATACGGTGCCCCTAAATGGACGCACGATGAAAACAAATGAACGTACCCAGACATAATTTGAGTTCTTTATTTCTCAAACTCGAAATAAATCCGTAGGTTTATTCTCAGATTGACAATGTATTGACTATGCACAATACAATCAAACCTGCACATGCATGTTTAAACCAATTTCAATCTTATTTGTCAAGCAATGCTCAAATTCGTTAAATTGTTCATTACAAGTTTGGCAACGTTTCGTTTTCTTTTAATCAATTGAGAGAAGATCATCAATTGCACCCTTTGAAATATTCATTGCAAAGTGAATCGTGTTCTGGATGGTGTTCCCGAGAGGGTATCGCTTCAAAACAAGTTAGTGTTTCACTGTTATATCTTTCTGTATCAAAGTTTATGTGCAATCTGCATTTTCATTATGAATTTCTCATACTCGCACATATTATGAGTGAGTGTTTATGTCTATATATGAATAAAGCCAAATAATAATTATAACGACTTGTAACATTCGTAAAGATGAGATGCAAATATTTATCATCGCAATTGGAACTTATTATAGACGGAATCTATTTTATTTACATTTATTTAAGGGAAAGTTTACCAATGTTTATTGATATCATAATTGTTATTTTAAGAACAATTCCCGGATATTTGTTAAAAACATGTTCTACATTTTTTACTAAGTATTGTTTGCAAACAAAAAGAAAGAAATCGTTTCCACATCAGCTAGGCCTTTACGAAAGTGTTCGTATTAAGTAAGTATAGAGGTCGGGTTTAATAGTGTTTAATTTGTGTAATAACATTTCTGTGTAAAACCAATGGATTCATTTAAGTTTCTTTGTAATCAATAACCAAGCTTATAAACAATCTATTATCCTTCTCAATCCAATTGCCAAAATGAAGGAATATGAAGGAATATGAAGGAATGGGACCAATTGGCCCAAATAACAATTGGTTACCACACTGGTCTGGCATTCCAGTGACATTAAGAAAAGGAAATCAATCTGAATTAAATGAAATTATTTAATGAGCCATTGGTTAAAAACAATCAAGTGAATATGAAATATTGGTCTCACAACTTTATGAGAGGGTTGAGACCACATGCTGTAGCAAAACAATTTGCAAGAAAATTGTATTTGTAATGAAGGAGTTGGGGCGGTAGGGGTTGTTGCAATTTAGGTAGGAAATCAGCGAATAAGAGTATTTTGCTACTTTGATGTAGAAAGAGGATTTACGAACTAATCCTCAAACCCTTTCCATTCAATGAGATCTCACATAAACTTAAGTCAAATATTAAATCGATAAATAATCAAATGAAACATGTTGCATGCACCTGTACATAAAAATACCTTTCGTGCATTTTTGTTCACACACAGTAGAATGAATTGACTTCCTGAAATCAGAGTTGTTTCACCTCTGTCTCAGGAAGGAAACTTAAATGGATGCGGTCTCATTGTGAGAGTTTGTTCATGAACACCCACACACGGTATGACATTTTGCATTTCTATCGCAAGAACTGCAGTTGTTTGTCGTTCACTTATTGGATTAACCGAATAGAGAAACCAATCCAGCGACAACATATCTGTAAACATTACAACCTTGGCCCAATTTAATCAGAAAATATTTCTCTTATTGACTTTAGCAAAAAATCAGCAGGAAACCAGTAGCAGGCGACACTGGAATGGTATTTTGGATGGTAACTTTATTCTGGTTAGCAGAATTAGTGTGTGCTTAGCAACTGTTTGTGTTTGTCAGCTTTATCACATTGGGCCTCGGTTTGAGCTGACCTATCAGTCATCATGACCCGGACAATGGCAAAACGGCCCGGAACTGGAAGCATGGTATCCTAGCTGTTACAAGGTTAGGTTGTTCGCATCTTCCGTCTGGGTATACCAACACACTTCCGGATATTCTACAGTTAATTTATTACAACTTTGTATGCAACACTAACTCCCTGATAGTTAAAACAAGTATTACCTACTTTCCATCTTTGAAAAAGTCTCTTGTAATTTTGGGGGAAAGGAAGATTATTTGGTATAGGTTTACACATTCCAATACAGACCTATTACAAAAAGGGCAAGGATCGCCAGTTGGGTGAAGCATCCCAGTTGGAAAGCACGTAAAAAATCAATGGGAGCCGTTTAAGTGCAGAACGAGGGACAGCAGAAGGTCCCCGATTGCAGATGTTTGTGTTTGTGGGGTTGGGGCGGGGGAGCTACATCAGGCTATCCTAATATATATAGGTCTATTAAGTATGGTACTGGTATATCATTAAAGTTATACATTTTTGAGATTAATTAATTAATTTGGTGAATGGATGAAGGATTTCACTCGCAGTTTGCTCACGAGAAGTCGTGACTGTATACTTTTGGTTAAATATTTAAAAACATTAATGAGAAATTACTAACATAAGAAGAAATCTATATCTTGAAGATGTTACTTAAATAGTGTTTCTGAATCGCTCAGGAGGGATAGTGTTTTCTTTAAGAAATCCAACACTGATCTTTAAGAGTCTTTATAATGCTGTATCATAAACTAGTCTAATTAGTAAAATGCTGGTATTTTGATTTGAAATGTAAAGTGCATTGAACCAAAATTGTGTAAATAAATACGCAATCTTGTATACAAATATAATATAATGTATGAATACCTCAAAATTACAATTTTACAAACTTTTATTTATTTATTTATTTAAATTTTAACCAGTTACCAGGTAAGCCCGACCCAGGAATGGCTCAGGCCCCCGGGACTCAGAATTTGGGTCAGTTCTGACCAGAGTGAACAACGACAACAACAAACCATGACTTTTTTCTCGTATTATCAAGTATTATAAAGTACCGTTTATGATAGTAACAAACCGAGTTTCAGATAGTAAAAGACCTAGTTTCCCTTTAATAAGATTCGGTTGGCATTGTCCTTGCTTTTATTAGTTGCGGTCTGGCATCGAGAAGAAATTTGAATAATTGTAAGTTGACCTGTTCTTGTGTTCTTGAACCATTGGCAATTTAGATAACAAATATTTCCAGGAAATGCCATTGTTTTGACACATTCATTTAAATGAATGCATTGAATGGAAACTAGGTTGACCGGAATGAGTGCCTTGACGTCGACTTCCTCGGGTCAATCATTCAGCCCGAGCCACCCTGGATGCTTCAGTGAGTGACGTTTAGGTTTTTTTTGCCAGCTGCGAATCAGAATATGTTAAAACTTCATACTAAACGTTAATATTTTTGAACTAAGTTTAAACTGTCTTATTTTTAAACAAACACTCATGGTTATGTCACCGTTTCCAGTTGAATGAGCTAATACAATAATGAATTAATTGGCAACCTATTACAATATGTACCGTAATGTGGTCATCAAACATTGCTACTGATGACATATACAGGTTGAGATTAAACTTTTATGTTATCGATTCAAGTTCAATGAGCTAACAAAATGACACTCCTTAATATTGCAAATATTTCTATTGATATTTATATTCATATAGAGCAACATGTAAGAAAGTATTATTATCTTCAATCAAAAAATGTACAAGGCCAGTGCGAGGATAATTGTTATCGCCTTAATTGTTGATGACCCGTACCACCTCGATCTTACCATTTCGATCTTTTGTGATGAATTTGCTTTGAAGACATTTTAGATGCTTGTCAGCATTAATTCAATAACACACAATTATTGTTCTTCTTTTGAAGTACATATTAGACATTCCCCTCAATGTGTAACAGTGTGCCACACCCTTCATTGTCACACTACATCTGACCATCACTAACTTGTTCCTCGGAGTCATCTTTAGGTTTTTGTTCATAGCCCCCTACCAGAGCCCCTTTGCCAAATTCCAATCCAAGTAGGCAGTGGTCAAGTTTATGACTGATGTCCCCACCCCATTAGAACATTAATTGATCAAAATGATCGGTTTGTTCTTATAGTAGTTCTTCTATTGGCGATCCGCAGATCACCGAGACAGCTTTTGCTGTTCTAGTTTCTATAAGCTGTATTGAGAAAAGTCTAAATGAAGCTAAAACCTTACAAATAATTTGTGATTTGCACTAAAGTGATATCTAATCTATGCGTTTGACAAACTTCTAAACTGATGAGACAAGCTTTCACTTAAAGGGGACAGGAACGAAAAATATGATTATAGTTTGTAAGTTCTACATTATACCTAAAGAAGATGCTTATTAATTTGGTTAGTATCAATTGGGGGTCCTCCCATACATCATTACACAAAAATGATTTATCACTAATTATTACGGCAGCCAATAAAATATACGTTCATCAGATCAATCACACTTTAATTGCACTTAATCAATCAATAATTCATGTATTAGTTACTTCCGTGCTTCAGCTTTGGTTTCAGTTGGATAAACTGAAATGGGGAAACGATAGTGCATTCAACGCGACCTTCCAGAAACTGAACCAAGGGGCGTGGCTTCAGCCAAAACAATAACAAACAAAACAGGAACCGATCTTCACTGGCAGTGAAGTGAAAACAATACACAAAGTTATGGACCATCAAAATTAACTCTGACAACCTTGAAATGCGACAGTGCGGGGATTCCACCTAAAATGTTAAAATTGCTCTTCAACCATGCAAGGCAATATTGAATGTGCTACTTCATTGGTTGATGAAGTACATACAGGTCACAAAAGCAATTCAGTAAAATTCCTGCAAAGTCCAATTAAAGCTGATTGATGAAATCCAATATATCGAGAATGGACAGGATCCACGTACGGGTTGATCAGCCTTCCTTGACGATGGTTGAGCATACCCTGCATCGCTTACCATCAGGCTTTACGTGAGCAAGAAATGAACATCAATGATGTGGACATGTGGACTCCACCATGTACATTAAACCATCTCCATTTTGTTTAAATGATCATGTGTTCGCTATTTCCCGAGAGCTGGAAGTGATCCATTCATGCGGAAGTTAGCGGAGCAAAAGTCATGGACCGTTAGGACTCTTGCCCTTTGTATACGGTACAAGTTCTTGCTTTCAATTACACTTTAGTGACCATGACACTTAAGGACAAAAAGTGACCGGTTAATATGTAAAAGGTTTAACCAACAAATGGATATATTTCTTGCATATCCAATGTTTGTGTAATAACAAATAAAAAACTATGTGTAGTACATTTGCCCAGTAATAAAGTAGAGTCTGTACCAAACGACCGTTGGGCGT
>JAUELU010101753.1:0-11504 GCA_032357145.1 Evasterias troschelii | reverse complement strand
ATACCTCATAGTAAAGTTGAAAACCCTTATAGAGCCCCACAGGATTGGGAAAATACGTCAATATTAGTGCATACAACTTACCTGCCTCGTTTTCATCGAGATAACTTATTGCGAAGTTGAATCCCTGTTCAGACGAGGACGAGTCACTAGTAAATGTAACCCAAACGGAATCTTCCCAGACAAGCCTCCTGATCTGGATGTAACTACCGGTTAGTTTTAGCACCTCCGTTAAGGAATCCATGGAGTCCCCGATGCCAAAATTTACAAAATCAAAACCTTCTTCGAGAGCAAAAACCATAACTGAAAAGACAAGTTTTCTTGTCATGCCTGAAATGACATGCCAGTTGCAGTTAACATTATGCGGGTAAGGGTTCGGAAATAGTGGAGAGATAAGAGTGACTACCTCGTCGAAGACGTAAATATCCTGGCCTCCGCAATAACCTTAAACACAAAAAACAAGCATATTTATTCCTGATATAAGAACTCTTGTCGCCTTAGTCGTCTAAACTTTCGTAATAACGTGATAAACCTACAGTTTTTGAAAAACTAGACACACTTCTGCCGTTGAAGGCGTGTGTCAAATGACAATACTTTGACGTCATGCGTTGCTGTTTTCTTTGTAATAAGCCTCCATGCTGCAACAAAGCGGTTTTACTCAAAAGGAGCTCCAACGTAAAGACGTAACATGAGTGGTGACATAACGGGGCTTTTCGAAACTACTAAATTGAAAAAGAAATTGACAAAAAATTGAAAAAAAAAACTGAAAAGTTTTAGCAAAAATAACTTGTTGCCATTTTTGTTCAAATAGGTTTTTAAGTCATCTTGGTGTGTGTTCGAATGCAAGTTGTTACAAGCGTTACCTTCAGCATTATGCTCTTAAGGGTAAGGTTGATATTATGTTGAAAAGGCCTTCAGCACAAGATAATATTTTATGCCAACGTTGCTGGCACAGCCAAGGAAAACAAATAAACCATACAGGTAGATAATGTTCACATTTTTATTAATTGATTATTATAATTGTTAAACTTACCACAGTCCTGCTCATCAGACTTATCTTTACAAATAGCGTAACCATTGCACTCTTCTTCCTTGCTAAGGCAGACAAGGCCAGCTGCACCTCCGCAGGAAAACGCGTCGCTTCGACAAACAGCTGTTTTGTTGAAAGATAAAACCACATTTAATCAGCTATTCGTTCCAGTGGTGTTGTTTTAAAATGTGTTATTGCAACGTTATTTTGCTTTTTTAAAACTAAAATGTGCACGACACTACTAAATTACCCACCCCAAATGTTGTTTTTTAAAATTATCTTTTAAGCCTTGAATCAACAATTTTAAATAACACATGTTTACATTTCTTTGTCCCTTTATCCAAATGCATGTTTTCATTTTGTACTTTCCAAACGGTAGCCATAGAGTGGAACATTTCGAGTGGGTGGATTGTTCCTTACGCAAGCTCAGCTATCTCTACACTACTTCTTAAAAAGCTTGATGCTTGAAGCAAATTATCTTCTACAAGATGTAATAGACAAGTTGGATTTAAAACTTGACATGTTTGGAAACAATCTTGGAAGCTTAAGGTCGTTTACGAAGCTCTGGAAATACTGTTCTTGCTGATATCCTGAGAAACTACACGAAGACGACAACAAAAATGTAAGATGGCAAAATCCTGAG
Source organism: Evasterias troschelii (assembly GCA_032357145.1). Lineage (NCBI taxonomy): Eukaryota > Metazoa > Echinodermata > Asteroidea > Forcipulatida > Asteriidae > Evasterias > Evasterias troschelii. The sequence goes on along the minus strand of JAUELU010101753.1, from coordinate 9,834 downwards.
AAAAAAAATACATCAAGAAGTCGACATCAACTTAGGTTTTCGTCTTCCCGAAAAAAATCATCTGAGGATGTCGACATTTTACTTCAAATCGTAGTTCTACATACCTTGCAGAAAAATACCGACTGTTGAAGCGCCTTGAGTGTCACTGATGAGTGACGGATATGAGCGTTATAAAAATCAACTATAAATATTATTAAATTGCAGTAAATTCTCTCAGGATCTCAACTTTTCGAATGGCACTTCCAGAGTTGAAGCACTGAATTGCTTTCTAAGCTGTGGTAAGTTTGAGAGGGACTGCTGGTGTCAAACTACGTTTCGATCAGAATTAGTCCATGAGGCGGCCCCACTTGCCGGTACCAACTCAAGGTACTAATTCTAATATCACTCTTCTTGTTGCAATAATCCATAACTTACTTAATTTTATGGTGAAATTCTTTCGAAAACTGGTAGAAATCTAATTTTTTTGAAAGGCTATCATCGTTTTTGGTAAGTTATGCATTATTTGCAACGAGAAAAGTGATACCAGAATAAGTCACTCGATGTGGTACCAATATGTGAAATTTTGGCACCTGGCTTATGGACTAAATGATTTGATCGGCTCTGTTCTCTCCTGAAGACGATCAAAGCATCTTGATCGAAGCTTCGAGTGATTTGTTCATTTCAGAATGACTAAAATCATCGAGGGGTCATTCACCCATTCCTGTTGAAGACGTTAATTATACACAACACCGCCTCTTTAACTCACTCACCGTTCGGATTTATCTGCGTTACCGTGCCTGAAAACCCTTGTGCATTTATAGATTGATCGCTATTGAATAGGGCCCAGGCTTGTGAGCTACTGGTCACGACCCTGACGCTGAATAAAATGCCCGTTAATTCCGCAATGGTTGATGCCTCGTCGAGGATCTCTCCGTTGCCAATGGTAAGCTTGTCGTAGCGTAGCTCCAGGTCAAGGACAGGAAAGTCGAAGGAAATTACGGTGTCTGGGTCGGCGGTGATGAGCCAGAAGCATTGAAATGTATCCAGATAATTCTCTGGATAATTCGGTGATAAGAAGGGCGACGAAATTGAGGTTCCGTTCTGCAGCACAATTTCAGGGCCCGCACATGGAACTGTGAAAGATAAAGATGCATGTTATAAACGCCGTTTCACATTATTACGAGTTCGGGTAACAGGGGATTTGTAAGTAGTAAGGCCCAAAGCCATTTAAAAGCTAGATCAATATTAATAGTTTTTAATATTTCTGGTAATGAAAGCAAGGATGCCTCACAGGTGAACGTTAATCAGTGTAGCTCGAAAGCCTGGCAGCATGTAGTTGCTCGCCACGTGAACCAGAAGCACCGGCATATAAGCCCTAAAGCCCTGGCGGCCGTTCTCTTTCGTATTTTACTACAGTGACGTCCTAATGGATATGAGGGTCCCTATTCCGCCCCAGAAACGGGCCCTTTTAATATAGGACTCTGCATGTATCTGTGTACAACACGGAGGAAGGGTCCTATTTATAGGCTAAGGGTAAGCCCTGATTATACTCTTCCACGGTACGTTTTGGGTTCTTTAACATGGACTCCCAATCGTAGTATGGGACCTAAGGCCTAAAGTGCCATCCCAAGGACAAAGCATTTACAGTGAGATATCCTGTTTAAGGATATTTACCACACAACTTCTCATCAGACTCATCTATACAAATAGCGTAACCATTGCACCGTTCTTCCTTGCTAAGGCAAACAAGGCCTGCTGCACCTCTGCAGGAAAATGCGTCGCTTCGACAAACACCTGGTAAAAAACAAGATGATAAAACCAGTTTAAAACTTACATTATCTTCAGCTATCGTTTCAGTATGTTTTGTATGTGTTTATTCACACGTTCTTCAGCTAATACTTTTGATATTAAAATATGCACTCTATAAGCTTCACCTGAACAACTATTTTAAAAGCCTAAAATGCATAAATTCTAAATAAAACTTGTTCCTCTCTTATTGTTCATTTAAGTCTTTCACATTTGCATACAAATGCTTGTTTCGATTTATAAAAGTAAGATGAATACATATTGATCTAAAATATAACGGGAAGACGACGCCTCACATTTAAGATGCTGTCATCCCGAAGTAATTCATCCTGCAGTATCAGGATCTCAACTTGTCAAATGGTAGTCAGATGGTCGACCAGCACATGTTATTTTTCAATAAGCTGTGGTGATCCTTCTGGTGTAAAACTGTAAACTTCGACCAGAATGATTTTATCAGTTTTGGTTCTCTCCCGAGGACGACTATAGAAAGCATCTTGGTGAAAGCTTCGAGTCCATACGCCACTTTTTCTTTTCAGGGGTTACATGCTCCTGTCAAAAACGTTAATTTTAGTTCACAGAATCGCCACTTTCACACACTCACCGTTTTGATTTATCTGCGTTATTCTGCCTGAAAATCCTAGTGAGTTTGTCGATGAATCGCTTGAAAATATGGCCCAGGCTTTTGGGGTTTTAGTCAGGACTCTCACGTTGTTTAAAATGCCCGTTAATTTCACAATTGTGGATGACACGTTGAGGGCATACTCTCCGTTGCCAATTTCAAGGTAGTCGTAGCCTTGCTCCAGGTCAAGGACTTCAAATTCGAAGGAAATTACGATGTCAGGGTCGACGGCGGTGATGATCCAGAAGCACCGCAGGTCATCCGGATAATTCTCTGGATAATTCGGTGATACTAAGAGCGATGAAGTTTGGGCTCCGTACTCCAAAACAATTTTAGTTTCCCCACATGGCACTGTCAAGGAAAGATGCTTATTATAAATGACGTTTCATATTGTTACAGGTTCATTTTGTCGTATACCGAGTTATTAAATAAAGTACGAATCCAGTTTAATTATTAGTCTTATTAGTATTTATATATTTCCTGTTAGTGAAAGCAATGATGCCTCAAAAATTATATTAATCACATAGCTTGCCAGCCCAAGGAAACATGTAATTATACACGGTTGCTTGCCACGTGAACCAGATACAACTGGGTAAGCCACTACTCTTCCACGTAAGTGTTTTGGTTTCTTAAACCTGCACAAGAAATCCTAGTATGGGAAATACGGTCTAAAGTCACATCCGAAAGACAAGCAATTTAATGATCAACACGACCGGGATTCGAACGAACACTCTGCTGATCAGTAAAGGGTTTTCTTTAAGTAAGAAATTTCAATTTCCGGTTTTGACCGGAATGTGGTTGTACCCTATGGTAGATTGTAGAACCAAAAAGGGCTTTCAGATTTTGTAATGATTGTTAGTGTAGCAAATTTGTTTTAACAGATAAAATGTTTTTTAAACATGCATCTTTAACGACCGGAAGTAAAGGTCGATTGGGGTCACTTTGTATAAAATACTTAAAGTAACTTGACAGCTTTCATATTGAGTAAAGATCTTGAATATATCATGGTTCTCTAAATATGACTCTTTAAAATAGTCACGTTATTTTAAAGCTCTAATGTTATGAAGACATCATCCCGTAAAGTTGCAGTTTCGTCTGTTTACTAAGGTCTTTATATATGATAAGTTTCTAGTCTGTACAGTGTTTAATTTTTGCAATTAGTTGATGAGCATGTTTAGATGGAAGAAAAAGACACAGAACCCCCCGAACAATTACAAAACCTACAGAACCTAAGAAAGAACGTGTGAGGTTTACAGTTGTCTCATATAACCGGGCTCTATATCTGTTTCAACGCTTACAACAATTATTCTCGTCTGAGTAATCCCAGCAGTCTCCAGATCCATCGCATATTTGTTCCAGTACGCTAAGACATTGCTCGCCACACATGTAATCGTCAATGCTTAGGCATTCACCTGCAAATCAGGGAGGGAAAAGAGGAACAAATGTATTTTGCTCAGAAAAAATTACTTTACTTTACAAAGGCCTATACTACTATAATGAGGAATACGATCTGTTTTCTCTCTATTTAGTGCATAGTATACAGAGCACCGAAGGCATGTATGGCAGATTGAAGCTCTATCTCATGTAGGAAGGTGTAAGTCGCACGGCGCGCTTTCATCAAGCATCATGTTTTGTTACGCAATGATCACCGTCTGCGCTGATCTATTTTTCAACATTAGAGATGCCTGCAGAAATTACGTATACTATAGGGTCAATCCGTGTCAAATCACCTAAAATTCTGAAAATTTAGGCAGGCTCCGTCTCAGATTTTGCGAATTAAAAACAATATATAAAAAATTCCCTATGGGTGCCATGAACACACAGCAAATTTAAGAAACCTACCCCTTAAAATGTATGACCCCCTAACAATTTAAGCCCCGCCCCTTCAAATTGACCTTTTGTGTTTAGGGCATTTGTAGAGGCCTAGGTATACAAATTGAGATAAGATATGTAACTGCAAATTAATATACAGGGTACCTGGCACCCCATCAACTAGAAATTATACTGTCAAAAGTAGCATAGGAAATGTTTACATCAAGGCATAGGTCTTTAAAAACTTATATTTTAGCCCGCGGAAAATGTTTTCGTAATTTTTGAGACCCCCTAGTGCCCAAGTGAAATGTCCGATTGCTTGTGTATTACATTTAGTTATAAAATAGGTGTATTATGTGTGACCTGATATAAGGATAGACCAATCACACATTTTATTGGTATTTGGCAGGGGTCTGAATGTAGGTCCGGCTGTAAAAATGCCAAAATCATTTCAAGTGGTTATTTGACAACGTGGGACATTACTGACAGATTTCCCAATTTTTCCAATAGAGGATTGTTTGGAAAAGAAATTAGCAAAATTTTAGACAGAGCCTGCCGACCTATCAGGTGAGTTGACACAAAATGACCCACTACGTACATTTTAACATTTCAGATAGAGTTCCCCCATTTTGCTCCTTCGGTGCTCTATGCCATGCACTGTACCTTCCACCTGGTAGTCAGGCCCCAAGGCCCTCCTAAAACTCCGACTCCTAATAAGCATCACCACTATGCGGACAATTTGCTCATTCTTCACAATCTATACACTATTTCATTCAATCACTTTATATATAAAGCCAAATTATAGACATCAAAATAAGTAACCTACCGCATCCAAATTCATCTCCCAGTAGCGGACATTGTGGTGTACCGTCACACAACCAATGTTCAGGTATACAAGCCAGGCCAGATGGACAAACAACTTCAGCCTCCCCACATTCTAAAGAAATAAGATGAAAGAAACAGTGTTTACTTAGGCGCTGGAATGTTTAAAAGGTTCCTACTTTTATAAAATGCCAACCTGATAAGGGGGAAGAGGGGTATAGGCCTACAGCTATTGTCCTATAAACCTTAACACACTCCTATTGTTGTGCATTGGGTATGAAATTTTAATTTTGTTTTACTTTAAATGAGATTTTTTACCGTTTTAAATGCACACCGGATTTGTTTTCACTTTTTACTAGTGAACTGTGATGAAATGAGCAAAATTGACTTGGATTGAAATTGAACAGAATTGTATGAGTATAGTTTCCCCCTTAAAATTCTCTAAAGAATTCCTTAGGTTAAAAGTATACAATGAATACACAGAAGTGGTACCGTGCCCATTCGGATTATGAACTTACATTTAAACGATGCAAGTCCTTTTCCTTATTCACTTAATTTAAGCAATGGACGTGAAGGCAAAATAAAGCCCCGATGGAAGGAAAAGGGGGGCAAGGCTTGCACAAGACAAGGTCAATGCTCACACTGTGCCTTATTTGTTGGTAAAACGACCATTAAACGATGACCACGTGGTTCAAACGCTTGATTGGTTGATTGCAATAACATTGGCGAACGTTCGCAACCACAGGCGAACGTATTTCTAAGGTGTTGGTTTGTGGTTTTTAAAATAGCGAACAACAAAACGTAATAGTGATATTATTTTCTTGTCACGGAAATAGTTATAATGTGTTCTCGGTAGTTGGTACGCAGTCAGATCTGGCTGATAGCAACTTAGTTAGTTAAAGACGCGACTTAACAAACGAAGACTAAAATTTACCTACAATAACAACAAAACCAAGATACAAAAAATACAATTCATAAGGTGTCGCCATCTGCATTTACAGAGCGGTCGCGGTCTACTATTACTAGTGGATTGACCCCTGGCCTACTTGCTACAGCCAATGACTAGTTGAAGTTCGAAGCACATTAGTCGACCCATGATTGACCACTGACTAGCAACGTACATGCGCAGTGACGTACTCACGCGTACAACTCGTATACAACACTTCCATTGCATTCTTTAACATGTTTTATAATGTCACTGGTTCCCTTCTGCGCTTTACAATTAGCATGAAACGAGGCTATTGGGACCACGAAAGAAACCATCATAAGGCTGGTTCAAAATGGTCGACCGCAGTAGTCAACCAATGGTCGACCAACCTGGGTTCGAGTCCAAATAGCGACGACCTTTAATAACCATGGTGCGCACTGGAACTTGCTCAATGCAATATCGGTGTATATTTGATAGCTGGTTCCTATATCATTGCATCTTTTTGTCAATTGTTTTTCCCCAGCCTGTTGGTCTGCATCTACTCACCCATTGGTTCAAACTGCTTCAGCACTACAGTAAACCGAGAGCTGGAACTGAGTGAGTGCACTAATGTAACGATCACGTTGTTTGTTTTCGATGTAACATCTATCTTTGAAACACCGCCATTAGTCTTGTAGAACAAGTCCCACTCCGTTGTAAACCGGCTCTCATTACTGGAAACGAAGTCTGCCTTTCTTACGTCCTTGAAGGATAAATCCCCAAAAGGTTTTTTCAGGTAGAGTTCAACGATGGTGAATTGAATACGGTGTCCAGCAGCGGCAACAATTTGCCACAAACATGTTTTACCAATGGGGAAATTTAGCAAGTCTTCTTCGATGTTTGCTTGCAGTATATGAGCTTGGTCGTCGGTAATATTAATTGTTGATTGACCGTTGCAGATGTCTGTTGGCATAATGTGAACTAATAATCAATCAGTATGAATAATAACAACTTAACAGTCATGCAGAACACACCAGCTTGGGCATTACATCAAAGCCTATGGAAGCTGTATCTTGACTGTCATTTAGTATTTTTAAAAAGTGTGCTTTTGAAAACAAGTTCTCAATCTACCAAAGCGTTCCTTTGCATGATAGCAGTTGGTGGCTTAAAAAATGTACTGCAAAATTGCCTTTTATTCATTCATTCTGTATTAGTCCAAAAGGGCAATTCTTTTAGTTACATGCAAAGCGATAAACGTCATATATTTCTGGTAATGAAACCAAGGATGCATCATAAAAGAAACCTTTGAACAAAGGTGTTTGCTATGTGAACCAAAAACACCGGGGCTAACTCTTCAACGATAAGTGTTCTGTGATATTTTGTGTGCACTGCGCGGGATTGGAACAGAGTCGAGAGATGGCGTAAATAGCTCCTTTTGTGACTATAACATGAATGTAGGGATTCTGATTGACACATTACCACAACCGATCTCATCGCTGAGGTCTTCACAATTAGCGATGCCATCACACTGAAAGCGAACATCCATGCACGGACTCGACGGTGTACATCTGAACGTTCCATTGTCACAAGGGACTGAAATACGAATATTTCATAAAGGGTAACGGTTGCTTGTATTGCTCTAAGTGTTCAGTGCTATTCAATAATGGCCATACACATATAGTTTAAAGACATTGTACAACATTTGATAAATGTCAAAGAACATCCACACTTGTTGTGACCCAAAATATACAAGAAATAACAAACATGTGAAAGTTTAAGCTTAATCAGTAATCGGAGTAATGTGAACACAATTTTAAAAAACATTTTATGTTTTCACTGTTTCTAAAACATCGGATTTTATTACTAGTGGTAAAGATCAATTCCTTTACTCATTTCTTAAAAACTATAGCATTTTGAGCAAAACTATCAGCAAGTAGCCTACAACAAAAAACTGATGACTATAAAAACTTCTTGGTGCAGCTGTTGATAATTACTTAAACTATTTTTGAGAAAGGATTCACAACTAAGTTATATGATTTGGATAACTTTTTACTAACAAATACTGAATCTGAGAAAAGATATTATGTGCACGAATTGTTCTCATATTTCTGAGGATTGGTTTCGGTTCGCAAATGCTGCGACCAAAGATATGGCTAATACCCGCTGTCACCTCGCTTGAACTTGGATATATTTGACTGAACTTTTGATTATGAGTGAAAATTATAATTATAGCACTTACTGGAGTCGTTGAAAGTCCTTACTAGATACCAAAACGGTCCTCCTTGCCGTTGGACGGTTCTCACTTCGAAAGTCACCCACATTGAGTTTGCAACAGAGGCGACCAACATTGGTGGTGAATACCCACTATCTATAACCACCAGCCGAGAAGAGCGGTCAGTTGGATCTAAACCACTCCCTACAGTCGTAATAGTTTCATCGTCTGTTGTGTTGTGGTGTTTCACTTGTAGAAAAATCCTTTATTGCGAAAAAGCAATTAACAGTTACCATGGCGCCACCATCTTGGCCATGCTCCTTGTATCCAATAGCAATATAGGATGCTAATAGTCATTATTATACACAAAGGAACCAGACTGTTCATCCTTCCACCTCAGTTTGGTTACATTGATTTGAAAGTAAGACAATTAACATGGCCACAACATGAGAAAGGTATATACACCCTTCACATGAATTGTGTAAAGTAGATCGCACCCGCGCGATACACTTCTGTTAGGCAAGATAAATAATAATAATAATAATAATAATATCGGCTCTTATATCGCACAATTCCAAAGAAGGATCATTGCGCTCCATACTTTATTACCCCTGATTACTGGGTCATATTTCATTCCTAAAACCATCTCAGCTCCCTTGGGAGTATACAACCTGTGCTGCCAAAGCGCACTAAGCTAAATCATTCACAAAACCATCTTTGCCCTCACAGGTACCTATTTACCACTGGTTGAAGAGAAGCAATTTTTGTTAAGTATCTTGCTCAAGGACACAAGTGTCATGACCGAGATAATTCCAACCCACACCCTGATGACTCAGCAACCAGAACCTGGTCCAATGCTCTTAACCGCTCGGCCACGACACGCCTTACCTTTTTGTACGAGGCAGATAGTAGCGTGAGCGCATACGTGTTTGGGCACAACTCTGCAGCGGTATAAAATGCACATTTCCATGTCGTCTGCACCCAAATGGTGTTTGCACGCATTCGTGAATATAATAAGCATATTATTTCACGGAAAGGGTTCTTTCACCTCTGCGGCATTCGTTACTAGAGACAAAGTACAGGATTTACTTTCATTGAAAACAATAATTTCACTCTTAACAATTAAACTAAGTAAATCTCATATCAGTGCTCATATTCTCATACATGTAAACCAATTTCTTTTTACTCCGCCTTACCAGTTTAATTTGTTCAAGAATTCAAAGTTCCTATGTCAATTTCCTTGACCCCTAGTGTTAAAATCTTCGGTTTGAATGTGTCTTTTCATACACACACAAAGTTACTGAGGTTGTGTTCCCTTTTTTAAACATACGATAGTGCAATTTAGGAATGGAACAAGTGAAACTAGAACAATTGTGAAACAGAACATCTCTAAGAAAAAAATGTCGTTTACTTGTTCTCGGGCCTTGTGGTGAAGATCCAGAGACAGGCAGTTTGTGGTTGAAATCCCGTTTCAATGGATGAAATGTTATACGTGAAATCTGGGTAGTCTTCAAGATTGATGTATCTTTCGCTTCCACAAAAAGAACTTGCTGCACAAAGAAAATTGAAAAAAGGATAACAAAATATTTAAAAAAAAAACGTTAGTAGTTAAGGTAGACTTTTGAGCACACAGGTCAAACTGTGCTCAAAATGGGTAGAAATATGGAACACTTTGCC
>JAUELU010101724.1:0-11508 GCA_032357145.1 Evasterias troschelii | reverse complement strand
ACGCATGCGCACCACACTGGGATGCTTGGCAAATGGGAACGCCCCTTCAAATTTATGACTGGCAGTCAACGTGTTAAGGCGCCCTAAAGTGATGTATTTTTGAGACAGAGTATGATGATGTAGGTGTTTCAAACTGCATTCCATGTCCTACGATAGGATTTTGTATGATGGGCGGTTAAAGAATTAAATATCCTAGAACCTGGAGAGTTTTAATAATTTGATAGGTGAAGTTATTTTTTTTATGTTTAACGTCCCTGCCCGCTTCCTTTTTGGGTGCCCCATGGATTTTCTTTTTATTTAAACCAATTCGAAATGAGATTTTAAAAAAACATGAAATGTCAACTGATCCAACAGAAAATATACTACTTGCAAGATGGAACTTAACCTGTGCTGGCTACATGGTTACATTTACATTTATTCTTGTGAATGTAAGTTGCATTGTACTAAACAAACTAATAAATAAGATCTCTGTAAACAAGTCCCTCCTGTTTCCTTTTTTTTTCAGGAACCCGGATGCTAATTTTTTTTTTAATTACTCAGCCTTATTGAATTTATTTGAACAAGTTTTACTCATGACCAAGATTTCCCTCTGCAGTTTCAGCTCAGACCCAAGAACATTAAGAAACGGCCAAGACAGCACAAACGTAAGCAGTCCTCGGACAGTCCAGCTGCAAAGAAGGTCCTGGTACAGGAGAGATCTGGTCTGGGAGAAGACGGGGGCAGCTCGTTCGCAACAGGGGTGCGCAAATCTAGACGTCTCACAGGCCTTGTAAGTTTGTATTCATATTCGCATCGAGGTCAACTTAGAAAATGTTCAAAAAGCTTACCTAGTTCTCTTGGCCACTTTGGTTCGGTATTCCAAAAATAAAATTTCATGCCCACCTGCAGTATTATTTTTTTTGACTTTTTGCAGATGTATATATATACACAGATAGTGGTTAAAGGTTGTAGGTCTCATACTTCAAAAAACGTAGCTTCACATGCCTTGCAGGAAAATACTGAATGTTGAAGCGGCATGAGCGTCACCGAGTGGCGGATACGAGCGCTATATATTAAGAAGCCACTAATAAAATATAAAGGTATCTACAGTAAAGGGACACATTGTCTTAAAATCTCTCAAAATTTTGATATTTGGAATTTGTTAAGAGTTGTTCAGTGTTGTATTTAGTGAGTAGTGATTTAAAAAAACATAAGTTTGCCTCCGGACATACAACCAGCGGAACATATGGTCCGCCATTTTGTGGAATCAAAACATTTGTATTCTGTTATGAAATTACACAAAAACCACACCACTTCACAACCGTATTAATTTTATTAAAAATTATAGCACTAACTCTTTGGTTGGCAAAATGATGGCTGATGATGGCTTGACGCAGACGCGTTTGTGCATCTGCTTAGTGCACATCTTGATGGCGTTTGCCAACCTTGTGTCTGTACGCATGCGTGAATGTAATTAGCATATTCCATGGAAAGGAGGATCTATCGACCTGCCAAATACACAGTCCAAAAAATGGAGCAAATTTTTACCAGCCTGGAACACTGATAGGGTTCAAATCTGATAGCATACTTTTCTCTTTGTAGAAACCACCTAGCGCTGAGGATGTGGATTTTGAGCTGTCTAAGGTGGATCCCGACGCAGACTACAAACCAAAACCAGTCAAGAGGGATAATACCTTTGGTGCAATTCCAGGTAATATTCTGTGAATATTTTAGACCAATTAAGAACTCGCTTCGCGGCAGAGAAGTTAATAACGAATAGTCCCCTCGATCCACTAGTAGTAGTCTTGGCCAATTTCTTACCTTTCGCCCAGGTAGTAGTTAATAAGCAAGACAGTTCTTTTCAAGACTGAAAAGTCTCCCGAATTCTGCAAATCTACTCCACGGCAGAAGAATAAATAGCAAGACAATTTCTCAAAAGACCATAATCTATACAGCAAGATGGTGTTACCGCAAACCAAATACACATTGATACCTCACCATGCAATGCCTTGAATCCCACACTACATTTGAGAAATGGAAATTTAATTCCATAGATACTTGGCGGGGATACTTCCTCGAATGTAAACAAAACATTCCGACATCAGATTTAAGTTGTGGTGGCTTGCCACATGCCTGTCAGTTTTACAGAGAATTCCTTCAGTCCTAAAGAATATTGAAAAAACCCAGTGAGTTCAAGCATCTTGTGTAAAGAACTTGCAGTAACCTACCGATCAGACACCAAGGATGCCTCATTAGTGAACTTAATCACTGTAGCTCGCAAGCTTTAGGAAACCTGTAAACAAGGTTGCTTGCTATGTGAACCAGAAACACAGGGGTTCTTTGACCCTCATAACCAATCCTAGTACATGGGACCTATGGCTTAATGTCCCATCCGAACGACAAAGCAATTATGGTAATGTATGTTGCTCGAGGAGGCAGGTGACTCGAACCTACTCACGGCTGATCAGAAATACCAGAACTTGAGTCTGGTGCTCTTAACCGCTCGGCAACGACTTGCCACAAAAAGGGGTTTTTATGGTACTCTCTTGATTTTGACAGTATTTCGGATGGATCAGTACTGGTATGAGCTTGATGATAAGTGAGCTTTTAAATTGAAATAATTTCTTTTTATTTCCTTGATTTTTACCACTTCTGTACTTTGTCTCCTGCTATTTTGAGCTCCACCTTCTATAAGTGATCTTGACCTTTTGACCTTTCCACCACCAGGGGTCGAAGTAGGTCGAGAATGGATGATGAGAATTGATTGCTCTCGTGATGGCATCCACCGACCCACTGTCGCTGGCATCCATGGAAACGAGGAGGAGGGGTGCTACTCCTTGGCATTGTCGGGTGGCTATGAGGATGACTTGGACCTGGGAGAGTGCTTTACATACACTGGGGAAGGTGAGTTGCAACTTACAAGTGTTTATTAAGAGAGGTACACCCCGCTTTAAAAGAAAAACAAATGTTCACATTATTTCAGTGTGCTGCACAAAACAAGACTCTACTCGGGAACAGTCAGTAATTTTAGGTTAATTACGCCTGTCCTTCACCAGTGTTTCAGCCATTACTTGGGCACATTTACAATCACATTTGCATAGTATGCAAGCTTGTGTCATGCTATCATTGTTTTGTACCATATTAATAATACACATAGTTTTTATATAGCGCTTTATCACACCAGAGGGCATTTGAATGTGCTCAATATTTTGTCTACAAGGTATGCGGAGCTATGTACGAAGAACAAGACCCATTTATGTATATAACAACATAACAAGGTTCTGCGGCACAATCTGCGGTCAACAATACCAGAAACGACAAGTGCACTAGCTTCTTTAACACTTTTACACAGGTGCTTGGAATAACCACTTAAGCAAAACTATGACAACGCAGAACCAATAACTGAAGCTCTAATCTGTTTCTGGTCAGGGTTGCTGCAACGAAGATTGCAAAGAATGGAGAAAATCTCTTGTTGCACAGCTAAATGAAGCGTGCATGTGTTTGGTTTTTGTTTTGTTTTTTTCCATCAAAACATCAACTTAATATGAAACTTATCTCTGATCACACAGGAGGACGAGACTTAAAGGGCACTAGAGCCAACCCCAAGAACCTACGCACTGCACCTCAGTCAAGGGACCAGAGACTAAGTAGAGGTAAGAACAATCGATATCATACATTGTGCTAAACTTCTTTTGTTTCAAAGTTGATAACTTTGCTTCGTTACTATGGAGATGATCAGCCGTGGTTTACGGTCAAGGTTCTGTGAATCAAGACAACATCAAATCCCATGACTTATTATGCGAACCTTTGTGTCTGTCCTTCGTCATGTCAGATTTTCATGGTGGCAATGGTATTTTCACAGAAAAACGTTTACTCCAGAAGCTCCAAAAATTCTTTAAAATAATATTAAGATTGGGCAGGACAAATGTTTCGGGATAGTGTGCAAGTCTCACGCGATTTTGGGATATTTGGACCCACGCACATTGCTGAACGCGTGAAGGAAACAAATTCGCGCACATTACAGGTCCCAATGTTCAAATTCGCACGAGACTTGCACAATCTTTACTGACCCAATGTGGGTTTTTAACCCTCCTACAGTTCGCAACATTTTCAAGTGAGTTGACCAACCATTTGAAACCCATTCAACTGCCACAGTTGTGTATGATGGCACAACTGTGCACAGAACTAACTGTGTACTGTGTAGATGCATTCCCTCATGGTATCATATTTCAAGGCTTGCATAGCTTATCTATCATTCAAAACCACAGTGAATGGTATTGAATGGTCAGACAGCAGGAGGGTTAATAGGGGCCAATCAGACACGTTACTCTGACCATATCCATAAAATTGCATATAAATAGGAATACACTTTGATGGGTTTCGTTTTATTTGAATGCTTTTTGACCAGGAAACCTTGCACTAACGAGGAACATTGAGTTTAATCGCCCTGTGAGAGTGATCCGAGGCTACAAGCTGGACAGCCCCTACGCCCCAGAGGATGGTTACAGATATGATGGTAAGTTGAATTCTTATTCTGTATGCATGTTTGCATATTTATAACTTGAATTCTCGCACCTCAGGCATTTTTATAAGCAGACATTTTTCACATCTCGAAAAATAAGGGAATAAAAGAGTAGCGACGAGTTCTTAAACAGCCGTTTAAAACCGGCAGGGTCGTGGCCGTTTGATAAACGCCTGTGCTGAAGGTGAGGGCCTTTATCGCACGGCCACGACCCTGTAAGGTTTAAAACGGCCGCTTAAGATTGAGTCGCTACTCCTTTATTCCCATTCATAAATGCCCTTTTGATAAAAAGTGAAAGAATAAGAAAAAATCGGTGTAACAAATTTTTGAAAAGTGTACATTTTCAAAACACTTTTGTAAAATTATGTTTTGTGCGCGTTGGGTTGTGTGTAAGCGCGTGTACAAAAAGATTATGCGCGGTATACTTCTAGCGTTATATTGCGTCCCGCGTAAGTAATTTGGCGTAAATGAGCTTGCGTGTCCAATACGCGAAGCCCAGCCGACTATAAACAGCTCCAGCTGGTCGTTATCATCCGTTTATACACACCCACGTGATGTGCTCTCAACCAATAGGAATAGCGAAACTGTCTGGGGTATTTATGAATGTATATTTTGATACCTTTGTGGAAGCTGGTATAAATATTTTTAGCTCTGACAATATATTATATTTTTGTACCTCGTGGAATAGGCCTAGGTTCCAAAAGTTGTTTATATTATTCAAGTACAACTCGCCAGTGGAGCCTTACCTTTTTATGTGTTTTAGTCAACGGAGAGGGAATCAGACTTTTGCAAGTAGAAAATATTACTTCAACTCAAGGGTTTGTTTACATGACTTGAAAGACCTTCCCTTCGAAAAACTATGTGGGACCCTTGACGATAGTATATGTGTTTAGTTGGGTTATTTTCATTTTAAAAAGTAAACATTCATCTAAGGACAATCACAAATTTTAAAGTGCATTTATAAAACATAAAATTTTAAAATCCTTAATCGGATAAATTTTTGATTATTTATTTTTTCTTCAGGTCTCTACATGGTAGAGAAATACTGGTTCACCACAGGCCTGTCCACCTACGGTGTTTACAAGTTTGCCCTCCGTCGTTGCACTGATCAAGCCCCACCCTCCTGGGAAGTGGAAGAGCCCAACAGCCCGGGGAAGAAGTCTGACAGTGCATACAGTAGCCAATCAGAGAGGGACATCAGCGATGTGGGGAGTGAACAGGTGAGATCAAGGTTGAAAGTTGAAACATTAAGATATTCACCCTTTGCACGTTCAGCCATTTGCGTGTAGAGCCTTGAATTGGGGACAGCAGTGAATAGAAGCATTATATAACTCTGTATTGTCACAGTAATGTAATGACACTTCCATCCAAACAAGATACATAAATAAAATACAGATTAATAATAACAATAGTGTCCATTTATAATGCGCCATGTCTGTCTAGAAGACCCTCCTGGCGCAGGAGAGATGCAGAAGCAAGTGGGCCTACAATGAGTTAACATATGAAATTAAGCATGAAGTCAAGGCTCTACACACACTAGGCGAATCCGTGCAAAAAGCAAATTGCTTGTGAAAATGAGTACACTTTTGCTTAGCGCAGTCAAGTTACCAGCCTTGAGGCAATGAAAGAAATTGTCTCTCCTGTCAAGCCTAGTTTAGGTACTAGGGCATCAACCTTTGATTGGCTACTGCTAGGAGCTGGCCGAGTGACATTGCATATTTTCTTAAAAGAGAACAAAAAACCTGGTGCTTTTTATGAGAACGTATGTTGTCTTTACTCTGCTTAGTCAGGGTGTCATTTTGACAACGATGCTCTAAGATACAAACTATTCCGAAAATTTTGAAAAATTAATACCGCACAAAGGCAGGGGAACTATTTTTAATACCGACGTGAAGTTGTTAAGTTACTAGGGCAACCATCCTTTGGTTGTACTCCTATGATGCAAAAATTCAAATAGCGTCAAGTAATTATCATTCGGCCAATAGAACCAAAGGCCTTCCTTGCCTTTGTGACCCGTCAAGCCAACTTTTATTCGCCACCGTTTTCACAAAAGGACGGGCATGTGAAATTGGGTAAAAAGACCATTTTGAAAGTGCATTTGAAATGGTGTTAAATTTGAAACTGAAAGCTCTTCAGTATTAAAATGTTCTTCTACAGTTTCTAAGAGTTAAACCTCATCAATATACTATATACAAAATAAATAAAATAATATAACAGTGATTAATTAACACAAATATTAGTCAAATATGGCCGTCTCTTCGTGAAAATGCAAAATCATGATGACCTACTTTATTGCGTACATCTATCTGATAAGCTTGTCTATTCATGAAACTGTAAAATGCAATTAATTAGTTGAATGCCCAATTAACAAAATAATGTAATTAAGAAATTAAACAGAGTTTTGTTTAGTTTGGTTTAATATCATATTAAAAGGCAAGAAGTGAACAAAACTTGCTTTTTTATTGATTTGGCCCTCCCATCGTGAAAACAGTGATGAATTGTTCGTCCATAGTGCAAGCTTCAAGTCTCACAATTAATCTCATATTTTGTGGTTGTGTGTTTTTATTCAACTCAGGATAAGGACATTGACGGTAGCGACACCTCCGAGCTTTCCCCAGCCAGTAGCCCCGCCCCCATCCTAGAGCCCTCCTCCCCAGCTCCCCAAGAGAACCAAGATGCAGCACAAATCACTCAGGAAAATGGTACCATGGCAACAACCAATAACGAGTGAGTCAAATGCTTTATAATGACACCACAATTGTTCATACTTTTATTTGTTAACATTTATCAGTTACTCAGTGATAACTTTATGCGTTGTGTTCTGACAACTTTAAATATTTGCCAAACTTGTTTTTGTATTGAAACTCAAAAATGCAAAATTGTTTAAACCAAGAAATATACAATGTATTTAAATCAATACTATAACATACAAATGTTTTGGGGTAGTGAGTTTACATTTTATGATTGGTACACTTGTTTTTTATGTCATTTTATTTTATCTTATAGAATTTACTAACAGTTTCTGCTTAACAGTTTATGAAAGTTGGCTGAGATGGATTTTGTTAGGTAGTTGTACTTAGCCTGCCCTTACAATTATGTGGACTCCACTTCGAATCCCACCTGGCACAAGAATTGGGCCCAATTTTATAGACCTGCTGAAGCACAGAAAGTAGCTAAGCACAATAAAATTATGCTTACCGGAATATGGTTACCAGCTAAATTGCCATGTCACATGCACATTTCTTGCTGGTATCTTGCTAGTATTTGCTAAGCAATTATCCTAAGTAGCTCTATGAAATTGGGCCCTGATGGAATGACATGATAAGTTTCCTGACATCAATACATGAGACACTAATTCTACCTACTGTCCGGTAATGCAGTATCATCCACTGTGTTTTTTAATGCAAAATAAACTATGCTAGCTTGCAATTATGAATGCATCTACACGGTACACAGTCAACCCTCCTACTGTCCGACTGTCCAATATTATCCACTGTGACTTGGAATGGTGAACTACAGATGTGTCAGCACGCGATAGATATCATGTGGTGAATGTATCAACATAGTCAACCCTCCTACTGTCTGACCATTCAATATCATTTGGTTTGAAATGAGATCTTAACTAATTCACTCTGCAATGTGATATCATTTGGTGATGTGTCTACACAGTGCATAGTAAACCCTCCCACTGTCTGACCATTCAATATCAGCCATTGGTGTTGGAATTGTTAAGTTTGTGATTACATGTGGTGAATGTTATCTACTCAGTACACAGTCAACCCTTCTACTGTCTGACCATTCAATATCATCCAATGTGGTTTGAAATGATATCTAAACTAAACCACTCTGCAATGTGATATCATGTCGTAAATGCATCTACATAGTTCACAGTCAACCCTCCTACTGTTTGACCATTCATTATCGGCCACTGTGGTTTGCAATTGTAAACTACGTGTGATTACCTATTGTGAGTGTTGTCTGCACAGTATAGTCAACCCTCCTACTGTCTGATCATTCAATATAATCCACTGCGGTTTGAAATTATATCTAAACTAACTTCTGCAGTTTGATGTTTTGTGAATGCAACTACACAGTACACGGTCAACCCTCCTACTATCTGACCATTCAATATCATACACTGTGTTTGAAATGATACAAACTAAACCACTCTGCAATGTGATGTCATGTGGAAATGCATCTACTCAATGCTCTCACAGTTGTGACATGGTGCACAAGTGGTGTAGTTGAATAGTTTCAAATGGATCAAAAACTCACTGGAAATTGGTCTAAGAGTAGGAGGGTTAATAAAGTAGTTTTAGTGTTGTAACTTATTATAAATTTCCCAATTTCCCTGAACTAACTAGCTTTGTAGAAATTTTAAAAAGGAAATGTTAGAAATGCTAAATTTTTGTTGTAGTTCTAAGTTTGTCTTTAATGAAATGTTTCAAACATAGCTTAGTTTTACTTGTTCAGTTTGTTTTTAACTATATAATTGTTATTTGTATTTTTGATACATGATTTTTACTTGTTCAGTTTGTTTTTTAACTATATAATTGTTGTCTGTATTTTTGATACCTGAAATAAAATAAACAAAACTTAATGATTTTGTAATTTTCTTTTTTCTTTCATTTTTGTTTCAGAGATTTGTTTTTAAGAATAAATATAAACCAAGTATGCTATTTAAAGAACATGTCAACAACCGTCACGACGATCTGAACTACCAACGATTACACAAATATTATATTTTATTTACACATTTAAACAAGAATATCCCCACTTACTTGTCCTCTTTGCAGAGTTTGTTTGAAAAAATATTAACCATTTGGTGTAATATGTATCATTTTAATGTGCAAACTGGGGTTGTTGCCAAAGAATAACCCAATTTTAAAAGATGCTAAAAGAAGGATAATTTGGTGTAATTTTGTCAATTTTTAACGTCACATGTAAAAGTTTCTATGAAATACTAAAATCTAGGCAGCCTGTGTCTAGGCTACTTGTTGAGAAAACGGGGGAAACGGTCACGATATTTTCATTGAGAACGTCAGAAATCCAACCACGTTTAGCGAAGTGACAGCGGGTACCAGCCGCACCTCTAGAGTGACCGCAGCATTCTCAAACGGACACCACGGACATTTGAATCTCCAAGTTGCCTGTTGGAGATTCAAATTGTTGACACACTTTTATAGGTTTCTAATCAACGGGGGCACACGTCAGACTGAGGATGGTTATTACCTATTTCCATTTTTATAGCAAGTAGGCTTGTTTCATAATATTATTATTGTTATAGGCTTTGCTTTCGGATAAAAAACACATAATTTTTCCGGGGGTTATTACCAAAGTATGACCCAATCTATAAAGCTATCATGACAACGCCTGTATTTGAAAACAAAGATGTTTTGCTTTAATTTTGTCATTTTGTTTACAACAAAAGTAACCTGAACCTACATCCATGCCTGAACAAGAGGATTTTTTTTTTTTTTCAATGACGCTATATGGTCGCGATTTTCTCTAACATTTTGAGGGTCATAAAAAATGGCAGGTAAACTTTGACAATAACCGAAAATTGTTTAATTTTTTAAAGGTAACCTTTTTGTTAAGTTGGTTGTGGTAGTAAGCCTCCTACGAAATTGTTTCGTGATTTAAAATTTTACCCAGTCAGTTTCCCTTGTGGTTTATTACTTGGTATTTGATAGAAAAAAGTTGCAGCTCCGTGAGGTTAGGGTGGTCCATCTGCTGCCGCTTCCCATGTTGTATATTTGACTTGATGTGATTCCTGGCTTATGGCAGTTAGAGGTTGAATAGTTTCTGACTGAATCCCCAAAATAGGGAGACCGCCAACATAGGGCTAGATAGCTCTGTTGGTGGAGAGCTGGAAGGCTCACATCCCGCTCTTCAGTCAATTTGCCTTCGTTCAACCCAAACATTATTTAAAATTTACTCATCAGTTTCCCCTGTGGTTTATTACTTGCATAAATAATTTCTCGGATTTCTGACTGGTTGGTGTCCTTTCGCGAGTGGTGCGGCCAGCCGTCGAGATGCAGTTGGTAAGCCTGCCTGCTCTCACTTCGCTATGTGTTTAAAATTGGATAGATTCGCGAGTTCGTGTGAAAATACCATGACAGCTTGTTACTGTTTTCTCAGCAAGTAGCCATTGTATTCAGCTGAAACTTTCAAATGCCACTTTAATGAATCTTTCTTTATAATTTTGTCTATAAATAAGCATTACATTGACAAGAACCAAACGATGACCCTGTACGTGATTTCATTTGCGCACTCTATGCGGCCTACTTAAAAATAATAGCCAATAGTCTTTGGTCAAAATTTCAGCTGCAGAGAGCGCTCTGCTTGTTAGTATCGGTGACCATACTAAATAAACTACCCTACTAAATAAACCACACTAAATAAACTACTAGGAAACAATGCTAAATGATAAATATTCAAAAATGCTCACAAAGTCTCTCAGCCTCTTGAAAACCAATCAAACATATATTTTTGGACGACTGAACTTCAGAATTCTTTTCATTTTTTGGTAGGTCAGCCGTTTGAATGTTTGCTACCCCAGAAGAAAAAACACGAAAATGTGTTTTTTCCCACTTGACTTACGCACTTCTCCACTTTCCCGGTCAAATAGTGCCAACTTTAACGCCTAAATTTATCAAGTCTCTTCAAAATGAAGCACAGAACCCACAGGTTGTGATAGATTCTTATATTTACACAATTTATTAATTGCATGACTCCCAAAACGTTATAATTAAAATAAGTTGTGGCTTAAACATTATGATAAGTAGCTTGGCACATGAATTTTGGCTATTTAGTGTTATTTGGTTATTTAGTGTGGTGAACCCACACAGAGCCAATACCGCCCGACCCTCCACGCCGGGATTGAAAATTGGCTTTACTTACCATGAACAGTTTTTCTTTCAAATTAAGGTTAAAGGATGTGTACAACATTGGTAACGTTGAAAATAAAAAAAGTTAACAGATTTACATATAATTTACATGGTGTG
>JAUELU010101717.1:0-11508 GCA_032357145.1 Evasterias troschelii | reverse complement strand
ATTTTAACTTTGTGGACTATTTTGTCCGTGCTGCTAAAAAGAGAAGACCATTTATGATAAATGTTGTGTTTGTACAAGTTTCTTTAAAGTATTGTTTGGTTCAGTAAGGTAGAGATGACAATAACATCAGCTAGTCCTGCCAAGGTATTGTACAATTCAAATTTTCTAGATATTTTTCAATGTGAATGTATAATTTTTTAGTTTTAAGTTTTGAGTTCAGAAGTACATTAGTGATCAATCTTGTACCCAGCTACCAACAGCGATATTAGATTCACCCTCCACTCTCCAACTAAATAATTAACTTAACTTATAATGTTTAAGCTAGACCAGCCTCTCACAAATAAGCTATACAAAATGTCTGATTTCATGTAATTTGAATAACACTATATGAGAAGTATAAATTTCTTCACTACTTGATGCTAAAATGCTGATTCCAATGGACCTCTAATCTTTAATGCACATTGGTTTAAGTAAAGAAGAATTCATGTTCTCTATTGGTCCAGATCTTGCATGATTAGTTTTTGTTTGCAGTAACTTGATTTTTTGAAAGTACAGTTTACTTTGAGACAGGCCTGTAAGAACACACATTTGCCATGTGGTTTTTGATCTACTGTTTTTTTGTTTTTTTTTATGTGTAAACATTTTGTTTAGGGGAATTGTTAAATATAATTTTTCTTAAGATAGTGTTTGGAATCTCCAACCCCTGTCCATATGGGCCTGCTGTGAGAGGCTGTTCATAGTATTATTAAGAATTACAGATACAACTACAAATACTAATAAACCCCTGTTCATGCTTGAATTCCTATGTCCTTTGTTGACTTTGATGCACTTCCCTTAAAGCAAAAACTAACAAGATTGTTGTAAAAAACCCTGCACTATCCTATCAAAGGTCTATCAAGTTATAAACATTAACATTGAATGCATTATTGTGAACATGAACTTTCTTCTCATTGAGTACGATGTAAGTCTTTGCATGGTACATGAATTAAGAACTAATTAGATTTACAGATAACACTCAAATGAGGAGAAGCGTTGGTTGTGAGAAGAACCAGGGTTGAGATATAGAAGAGTCTTGACATTTCTAAAAGAGTACTCTGCTCATCTTCCTCTCATTGTGCTTTGTATTTAGTCATAGATTTAGACAAGTTGAAAATAACTACAGTAGTTACTTTTTGTGAAATGCTACACGTATTGACAAATTAGTAGGAAATGTTTAACTAGTTGGGTCCTATCCCATTTAGTACTCTTGATGGTTTAAGGGAGAACCTAATTTACCACCTATTCAGAATTTACTGTTTTGGTCCTGTCCAATTTAGTACTCCTATTGGCAACCTATTCAGATGTTACTTTTCTGTTCTAGTCCTACATATTGTATTTTTCTAGTACACTTGTTGGTTTTAGGGAAATGCTACTTTGTGTTCACAGACAATTTATTTGCTGTTGTTATTAAAACAGTTAACCTCTTACAGTTGTTTGTTTTAGAAGCCCTTTTGCAAAATAAATATGATACACCATTTCTCCTAGTTCAAGCTATTTTACTACATTAATCCTATTGATGTTCATGCATGAACAGATTAATCCCATAATGCTAAAGATGTTTTAAAGATGCTAGGTCTGAATTTTGGCCATTTTTACTCATAATTCTTAAATAGTATTTTTTTATAGATTCAATAAAGTTATTAGCTTTCGTTTGAGGTATTGCTTGAAAATGTGCCACTAATATGGCAGTCCTAATTAAAAGCTAAAATGAATTGTCAGGGTCCATCAGCTATGTGCAAACAATTTTACATGTTACATGTATTTTGTGTATTGGCCTTCAAAGGTTTTTTTATGTTTCTCTTTTTGAAACGGCATCTTCTGTCAAAATTTGCTCAGGTATTATTTTTCTAACAATTTCTTTGGCGAAAATCAGGCCATGCATCCTCAATGCAAAGTTTTTACTGAAATGATTAATTAGCTCAGGTATATTAACTGATTGAAGTGTTCCCCTGAAGTCTACATTTGAATATTGATATTGCGTCATTGGTTTTTAGATACTGTACAAACGGTCTAGTCCGTGTATGTTGATCACATTGAGGTTCCAAATAGTGCACTGTCAAAGTGGGTTCAGAAACGTCTCTAGCCTTGCATACACTAGTGTCTGTACGGAACTGATGTATC
The DNA here is from genome assembly GCA_032357145.1 of Evasterias troschelii. Lineage (NCBI taxonomy): Eukaryota > Metazoa > Echinodermata > Asteroidea > Forcipulatida > Asteriidae > Evasterias > Evasterias troschelii. The sequence continues at coordinate 9,348 of JAUELU010101717.1, read as the reverse complement.
CTTCTCATCTCATTTGTATCTCAAGTGTTCAAAGAGTCTTCATGAATTCTGTCTCCAATCCAGGCTTTGCAATGTAGCATTAGATAACTCTAGCTGCATCTCAAAGCAAACAGTGAGTTTGGGTTTATTCGTGTCTACATTGTTCACAGAGTCTTTGTTGCAATGTTGGTCTCCTCCAACTTGGTGTAGAGTCTTGCTCCATGGGTTGATGTTGTTTCAGTATTCAGAAAATCCTTGCAGAATTAATGTCCATCTCCTCGAGCAGTGCATCTTGAATATCTTCCTTCCCGCTTGAATACTTGATTCTGCAAATAATACACAAGGAAACATAGTAACTATTGGAAGATTTGACAAGTGGTGTATACCTCAGGAATTATATACAAGCATGTACCTGCAATCTATTTGTATCAACATTAGAACAAGTGCATTCAAGTCTAGAGGCATTTCTGAAGGGCCAATGTCTTTGAGGAATAGGCCTATGACAGTTTCATTTTTAAAAATCAAGACATATTTCCAAAGGCGACCAAGAGCAATAAAATCAATTTTCTGTTTTTGTTTCCTTGTCATTTCAGGCATGTTTACTTACTGTTATTCTGAATATAATAAGAATGTATTGAACACTTGTTCATAGTGTATTTTAGCTAAAGTGTATTTTAAAGGCAATTGCAAGGGACATATTTAGTGGGATGATTTCTAATCAAATTCATAATTGTTTTACTAAAACCATACTTGATTCACTTTTTATGGAATTTGTTTAGCGGAAGATCAATTGCAATGTGCACATGTAGGTTATTAGGATGGCAATTTTCAAAACTTTGATGGATACTGTGAATGAAACACTTTTTCTGGAATTCTTGCAGATTTCAATTTTACATTTTGTTTTAATGAGATCAATCTCTTTGATTGTATCAAAAGATACACAAATAATGACAGTTTCTTAACTTTGAAATGAGTGTTTACTTGTTCTGATGTTAAGTCTTTCTTAAATGTGAAAGTAACCATTCCTACCATTATTGACAGGTGCATTTGAATCAGGAGCCCAGGACCTGATGACATACTTGCAGGGGGTAACACCATGTAGAGAGAGTCTGAGATTAAAGACAAGGTAAGCAAGTTTTCAATAACATATTCAACTAATAATGTTGTAGTATTGTGGCGGTCTTTTATCTTTATTTCTATTTTGCTTATTTTTAAGGTGTGGGTTTGCTTATATTTTTCTTGTTGAATTTTCTTACTGAAATTGTTATTGTTAAGTGCCCTCGAACAGGCTGGTCCTGGAGAGAGCACAATATAAATTCAATAAGTTATTTAATTAGTTAATTAATGATACAGCAAATACTAGCACTAATTTTGTTTGCAAACCAATTTCTGAAATAGTTTATTGTCATACTGTCCTGGTTGGATGAAGTACCAAGTTTGGAAAGCCACATGTTTGGTACATCACCCCATTTTGGAAGAGTGCATATCGTCACATCAGTGCAACGCAACAATCAAGATAATTATATCGTTGGTTCAGTGCCCTGCTTTATTTGATTGTGTAGTAAGAAAACATCTTCTAAAAGAGTAAGAGGTTATAATGTTTGCCATTTACCATTCTTGTGCTGAAAGTGTCTGCATCATAGAGACAGTGAACCACATCAGGGAGGGTTGCGCCAATCAGCCAATGTTGAGACTGTAGATCCTCATGTGAAGTCTATCAAAGGAAGATAAAATATATTTAAAACAATAGTCAGTGAATAATCAGTGACTGTTATAGCAAAGTGGCTGCAAGTTGGATTGACTGATCATAAAAACTAGTCATGATGATCTTTGGCTGTGCAGACAGTAGCCTGTCTGTACAATGAATGTTTTGGTATAATTCTAAACATACCTTGACTTACCAGTGAAATCATCCTCACATCAAGTCAAGTTGGAGACACAACAAAAGCAGAAAACTGACTTTGATTCTTTACAGCAGCATGCAATAGTTAAGATCATCCAGTGTATGAGATGGCCTGAACAGATTGCTGGCTGTAGGTCGGTAGTTTATAGTTGACGGGTTGTATACAACTGTCCTAAACATTACAAAAGCGTTGTAATATAAGCTACTTTCTCAAAAAAGTGAACTCTCATTTTCAGTTTATAGTTATTTTGACTAGACAGCTCAAATTGAATTGTGTTAGTTAAAAACTTTATAATTGTTTGAACATTTATTGCATCTTTCCTGTGATGGTTGCACAGAAAGACTAAATAGAATGTGTTTGATATGTAGAACACGTTTTCTAATCAATAGGTAATGTATTCTACCCGCAATGTGCAGCTCAAGATTTGCAGGAATAATCTATGTTTGAGAAACAATCCAAACTTCTACATATCTCTATTTTCATGGCAACCTGGGAGGCAAGGCTTTTTACTTCCCTGTTCATGACCTTGATGCCCTTTACAAAAAGTAGTCCTTTAGACTTTAAACTGTCGCACTGAAAGCAAGATAAATGTAGGTCCATTTTAAATGGCTACTTATCAAATTGGTGAAGGTGCTTTGAAACTGGACACAATGCAATAATACATGTAGCTGCTAAGTTAGCATTGTGCATGTCACCTACATGTGTGTCTATCCACAAATCTTTCCCAATTTTCGTTTACTTGTACAGGTGTTACAGAGTATAAAAGAAAAGCTCTGAAAGCAAACCAAATTTGTTATTAGTATATTAATCAACACATACCTTGTTTCATTACAGCTGAAGTATATCCTAGTTGTTGAGCAACTGCATGTATTCAGTCCTGCTGGATGCTCTACCATAGTGGAGGGAAACTGTAGTTCAAGCTGGAGTACATTTTGTAGGCTGAGTAGAGTCAGAGGAGAGTTTCAGGCAAACTTTACTGGGGGATAATCTGGTGGATGTCATGGAAACGGTGTACCCCACACTGTATGCAACTGGTTCAATTCACTGCTGATGGTGAGAGCTGCTTGATATTACAAGAGCTGGAAGAGCTCCATGTGAAAGTTTCAGAGCAAAGCTCAGATGGAGAGGAAATGAGGGAACACAGTACTCCACATGCAGCTGCTGACAGAACATTGTTGCAACACAACAAGTAGGAATGCTGTCAAGTTTATTTCCAGCAACTAGAAAGCAGATGGACATGGGAGAAGAAGTAGAGCATACAACATGTAGATATTCTCCACACAGGATGTACAGGTAACTTATTCATTGAAAGTTGAATAACAGTTTGAGAGTGTTTTGAAAGCTTTTGGGGTTGATTGATTAAAATGAGCAACTGTCAGACTAACATCATTGGTGACCAACCAGCAGATCAATGCAGGAGTAGCCCCTCCTTAGCTGATTTAACAATGCTGAATATGTAGACAATCAACCGAGGCAACTGAGACATTTTCAGGCAAATTTTTAAATCAGTTGAGATTTGTCTTGAATACTGTCTGTTGAGTCTAATGATGACCAACACTGTTGACTTGGTTGGTTACAGGGAAAGTCAAAACACACTCCTATAAATCAATGTCATTCTAAGTGTTTTGGAGAATTCTAAATGCCAACACATTCCTCTTGATGATGATTTCCTTGTGTTTCCTCAAAGGGGCTGTAGATTTAATCACTTGGCACACAGTTTTCAATTTCTGAAGTGGGTCCTCTGCATAGTTGACGGTAACAAATATTTGAATAACAAAATTGTTAAACGTCCCACATTAACGACTGCAGTTATTCTTGAGAAGTTTTAAGTCCAGCGCTTATCATGCAGTCTGTTTGGCTATCATCTATTGAACTCTTCTTGACTCCAACTTTCTTGGTTCCTGCGGTAAACACTGGATGATTGTCACATTTTTCCCCTTCTTATTCCTCATTGATATTAATTGACTTTGAGTGCAATCCTCTCTAATTAAGATGTTCTAGCATTGAGCACTTTTACAGAGCTTTTCTAGTATAGGAGCACAACTCTGTAAAAGTAAACTAGTCTTTCAAGCAAGTCCTGCAAGTTTTACAGGTACAACGTACTTTAGTGCAACAAGCTCCTGGCTTTTGTAGCTGAGTTGAGTTGGATGGAAATAACATTTGAGTTCAGGTGCTACATTCTCTCCTGTTGTACATCATTGAGCAATTTCTGCAGGGCATTTGTAGTTTCGGAATACAACTCTATAAAATGATGTACTCTATTCAGTCTCTCCTGTACAAGTAGATTCAGCATAATTTGCTGCAAGCTGAACTAAGTTTATTGGGTTTTCTGTTGATGTAATCTCTACTCATCTCGTCTGACAGCACTGTGAATTTAAAGTTGAGCACAAGTTGTTCATTTGTAAAAGTGTCTTGTAATGTGCTCACAGTGTTTGTGTCTGTTTTACAAGGTTAAACACAAGTTTTAAACACACGTTTTAAAACATTGTAGAGATTTGTGTGGTAAGCACTGTTCCAAGTTTTGTGGGGTTCTCAATTGACTGTTAGTGTTTACAGCAGCAAACTTCTCTCTGAGCTGTACATGAGTTCTATTGGTTTTAAGTGCAGTATTCCTTGGTTACCTTCAGGGTTGTGTTATGAGCAGTCCATTTGGGCCATCATAAGAATCTACTACTTGATGTAATCCTCCATGGTTTGATCAGTTCAATTACATGTAGCTGTTTAAATAGATGTTAAGAATATGTCTGGGTCCAATAGTGTCAAGGAGTACATTTCCTTTCTGTGATGCCTCTACTTCTTCAACTTGCTGCCACATGTTGTTTGTACTTGGGGTTCACCTCATGTTGTCCAAAATGTGTCATGAGGAATGTTGACAAATTAGTCTGGAATAAAAGAAAATGAGACAAAATTTAATTATATATGCAAGTACAAGTACAGTATATGTACACTAGCAGAGTTGAGTACAAGCATTGCCAATTTATCTGCAAATGAAAACACAAACAAAACAATAGCCAGACAAATGTTGACCAGTAAGTTATGCTTCTGGTACATTCAGTTGGACTATACAATAGTTCAAGCAGCTACTCAACATTATGGAGTAAACATCGCCAATACAATCAAAATACAGTGTTTACGATGTCATGGCCAAAACATTATACAACACGTCTAGACAAAGTGACTGCCACCGCACAACTACGTTTTAATAAAACCCAAATTAACGTCAAGTCAAAACAACGTGTCCACCACAACTTAATTTATACGACGTTTTGATAAAACCAAAATGCAATGTGCAGATAACAAGCTCGTCATAACATAATTACTGCATTTGATTTAAACCAAACTACAACTTATCCGCAACATTGTTGCCTTAAATAATATGACTTTGCAATAAAACCCAAATACTATGTTTTGAGTATGTTATGTATGAAACTTTTCGGTAACGTTGCATAAATTGCAACATGCAACCAATGTACAACATTGGGCAACCAATATACAACATTGGGCAACCAATATACAACATTAGTTGAAATAGATTTTAAGATTCGACTTTCATGCAACCTAGTCAAAACATTGTCATCCCATCAACCAAAGTGCAACCTTATCACATTGTTGTGTAATGTTGTAACAATGTATTATGTTAGATTGGTTATTCAACTTTACTCAAAGGCCAGCAGATGATTTTGCAGCTTTTTTGTTCGGTCTTTTGGGGAAATTTTTGGATCATGGTGTGCGGAAAAATCATAACAAATTGCAGAAACAATCATTTCATAATCATGAAACAATACAACAATCATAATCATGATAAGTAACATACACTACAACAAAAGAACAAGGGCCAATGGGCAGTTACAGTCAATAGGTGCACTTTTATTATTACAACCAAATGAAAAAACTCATTTTACCTGAACCCAGACTCCATAAAATTACTTTTCATCAGAAGAAGCTTAAGGGTTTTCTCAAAATAATAACATATTTATTTTATTAACTGCATGCACATGCTGCAACAAAGCACTTAAACTGAGGAAGCCATAAACATTGGGGGCGCTGTTTATTATTCTATTTTTTCTATTTTTTGAACCAAAATAGTTTTCTTTTTCCTGGCAGATAATACCAAACCTCCAGGGAAAATTTAAGGTAATATTATTAACAAGCAATGTTAAACAGACATTGTAGAGTTTTACTTGTTTCTATTATTTTAAATGATTGATAACCTGGTTCCATTCAGGTGCAGTGCATGCTATGGCATAGTCAATGAGAAGTCAGGATACCTGTGCATGTAAACATTTCACACTCTGGAAGGAGCACATGGTTTTTGTTATGACTGGAAGGCAAGCTCAGCTCAACAACAATCAAGTTCCAGGTAAAATCTTGTTTTATTCTTGAATAATTATTAAAACTAAGGTTAGAAATGTAATGGCAGTTTTTCAGATTTGGGGAAATGTAATTTTTAGGTTGTGTTTGTTGATAATTTGTTAAGTGTCTTTAGCTTTTGTAGAGGGGGGGGGCTTTCAAATAATTATTCCAATTGACTTTTAGATAACATTGTTCTGAGAAGTTAAAAATTAAACAGCAGTTGTATCTAAAGTGATGAAATAATCTTGTTAAAAATTGTACAATAATCACTACTTTTGAGGTGTATATTACATACAGTAAAATGTGTCTTTTAATTGTTACTATTTAAGTTATGATGGGGTGTCCTAAAACCCTTTTTATGTATAAAAAAATACAACAAATAATATGAATTATTGTGTGCAAAACTGTATTTTCCTTTTTTAATTTTTTTATTTGAATGTAATTTTTAATAGACACAGTGTTAATCTCCCCTTTTTTACAGCAAAAAACTTCCTAATTGTAGTAACTTTTCAACACACCACACCTAGTAACCCCTGACCTCTCACCAATCCTAACACCTAGTAACCCCTGACCTCTTACCAATCCTAACACCTAGTAACCCCTGACCTCTTCCCAATCCTAACCAAAAAGCATGTGCACATAAAAGTACTTTTTTCTTCTTCTAATATGCTTCTGAGGAATTAACAAATATTGTAAAGAAATTGTAGCTTGATATTTTCAACGATGGTGTTGGATAAATGTCAGATTGTCATCGATGATGAACTGTCACATCTGGATCATGTTTTACCAGAATACAAAATGGAAAAACTTTCAACAAAAATGGTTTCTATTGTGATAACAATTTGGCTGCCATCAAAAAAGTATTGTATTTTTTTTTTAAATTAAGAAACACAAATTTGACTCTTTCAGCAGATCTTTTTGGTAAAAACAATAGCCGCCATTTTGAAAGTATCGGCCACCATTTAGAAAAAAATATGGCCACCATTTAGAAAAAATGTGAACGCCATTTTGAAAAATGTGTGGCGGCCATTTTGAGGGATTTCTTTTGGTTTTAATTGCGGCCATTTTGATTAGAATTTGGCTTGCATTTTCCAGAAAATTCAGCCAATATTTTGGATAAAAATATGGCCGCCATTTTGATAAACATATGAATGCCATTTTAAAAAATTCTACTCTTTCTGCAATTTTGTGTTTTACTGTAAGACCCTTCAAATCACTGTGTTGTTACCTAGTGAAGACTCTGCGGAATGAGCACTACTTTGAAAAACTATGGCCACTATTTTGAAAATGAGAAACCCAAGATTTTAAAACTTTCAACAATACTCTTTTTTGAAGCTAATAAACCCTGCAAACTTTCATTAATGTAAATTCTATACCTGTTTCTTACCAAATTGAGACAACAAATTAGCCCATTGGCAAAAAAATAATTCATGCTTTGGTAAAACATGCACTTATTAATCTGCTTGCTTTTACCACAAAGTGCACCAAAACTGCCAGCATATTGCAATTAAACCCTGGAATAATGAGTGGATTAAGATCAGGGGTAACATTTTATTGAGAAAAAAATGACTTAAATCAAAAAACATTTTGAAATAAAACATTTGAACTTATAAGCTTCAATGCCAAAATTGAGTGTTGTTGATATTAAAACTTATCAAATTAGTTTCAGGTTTAAGAAATGTTCAAATATTTTTGTTAAGTTGAATTAAAATCCTTTAAGGAAATATTATGGCATGTATTTTTTGTAATCACATTTCTTTACAAAACAAAAGGTTGACTTTTGCTATTGATAAGTAGTTGTTTATTAACAATATTTATCTCATTGAACAGGTGTTACTTGTTTTAGGTGCTAGGACTACAGCCGAACACCTATTCAGTGTTTGCTCTCAACTTATTGAGTGACTGGCCAGCCGGACCAGTTAGCTTTTATTCCTCTGGTCAGTCAACTTTTTCACTGGTCTTTATTTCATATCAAATAGGGGATGCTTTTCAACTCTGAACTATTGGGGCCCAATTTCATGGCTCTGTTTGCCGCTGAATTCTGTGCTTGAGATTACCATTCTCCGCTTACTGAGCAACCGCCAAATTTCGGCACTAGCTGTGTAAGCGTAGAATGCCTAGTAACGTGAAATACGCAAGCGCACAAGCAAAAATTCCCTGCTAACCCATGAAATATGCTTGACATAAGTGCGGAGTTCCTTGCTTCCATAAGCGCCGATTCATTGCTTACGGTAAGCAGAGTCATGAAATTGGGCCCAGACCACTTTGAGTGGGTTGTGACTTGTCCTGATATGTTTTAACTGCCATTTGGAACACTGTTAAAGGAGAATGCTGCTATTGTTTTTGTTCCATTGTTTTTTCTATTTCATCGAGCTCTTATAAGATAATTCAAGATTGAATTTAACTGAATCTTGAAACCTTGAGTCTTAATATGGAGACTGTACGTGAACAATGAGGTCATGATGACGTCATGATGGTATCATGATGGTTTCATCAGGTGTTGAATTATCTATTCGGCACCCCAAAACAAAGATATTGACAAAATAGGAAAAACGCCAACAAAGGGCTAGAATGCTCAGTTGGTAGAGTGCTGGCACGTTAATCCGGAGGTTGTTGGTTCAAATCCCGCTCTTGTCAATTTTGTCAGGCAGTTCCCTGTGTGGTTTATTATCTGGGTTTTTTTTACTCGTGTATTTTTGCTGCTTTTAAAGGGTTCAACAACATTGGTAGGATTGAAAATATAAATGTTCACAGAATTGCACATAACTAACATGGTATAAAGATGGTAATAGTGGAAAGCTTCTCTTGAAATAGTTTTGCTTGAAATGCCATAGTTTTTAGGAAATGAGTAAAATAATAGTCTAGTACGTTAATCCAGAGGTCTTGTGTTCAAATCCAGCTCTACATGTAGTCAAATTGTCTTTGTTCAACCCAAAAATCATTTTAGTTATTAAACATTCCATGCCAACTCACCTAAAAAATTTAAAAATTGACAGTGACCGACTCAGATTTTTTAACCCCAAATGTTGCATCGATGAGTTTTGAGCAATTTCAGAGGCCCATATCTCAAAATCAAGATAAGATATAGGCCTACCCCTGATAATTAATATTT
>JAUELU010101662.1:0-11517 GCA_032357145.1 Evasterias troschelii | reverse complement strand
CTTCCAGCCTCGGTTTGATTACATTGAGTTGAATGGGAGAAAATTAAGATGGCTGCACCGTGATAAAGGTCTATTAGCTTCCTAATTTTGCCGAATGTGGCTTTGATGTTCATACTTATATTTACAAACACTGCTACATGATTAACTACATCAGCTTGCCGAATGTAGCCTTGATGTTCTTCTCCCAATTCACGGTCTATATAAAGTGACGAACCGCCATTGCTTTGACTGGCATACACCATAATTACGATATTTACATTGAGCGCATCTACATGACTCAAAGACCTTGCTATAAATGATTGTCCATGTTTTCAAAACACTCCAAACAATCGTGAGTAAACGCTACCCGATTCAATCTATATTAAGACCTCAATACAAGCAATGCCCGAAACATGAATTTGATGCAATTTTTGTTATGCACACCGCTTGGTTTATATGTTAACCCCATTATTGCGTGGTTAAGGGATGAGATTGCTTGTTAGGTTGTGTTAGGAAATTGCAGTTTGGATTAGGTTTAGATTCCGTTTTATTGTTCAGTTTTATCAAAATCCGTTCAAAGTTTAAAGGCAATAGACTTTCTATTGCAACGTCACAGCCCGAGTTTTTGCCAACCAAGGTGGACAATTACTATGGAAAGCCTTAACTGCAAATCAAAAACAGATTGCCATAGTTTGTAGAAATGTTAAACAAATATTCAAAAAAAGTGTTGTGAAACAAATCAAATATCATGGAAGGTATTTCAGTTCATGAATCTTTACAGGAAATAGCTAAACATTTTTTAACACGATTAAATGTTTTGCTAATATTCGGCCGTCCATGCCAACCGGTGCAATTTGTTAAATCAACAATGGAAAGGTCTATAGGTTTAGTGTTAAATTTGAAGCTTGAGCGAATTTTATGCCATGTGCGAATGAGCGGCTGTGACTGTGACTTGATCGTCATTTGAACGTGCGTCAAAGCATAGCATTCCCATAGCAACACTCTCAGCAGCAGCCACAGTCCTAACCACACCCGCCAATTCGGACAGAATTTAAAACACCGAACCGTTACGCCAATCGAAGGATGTAAACAGGTTGACAGTGCATGGACAGTCCACCAGTTGACTGGTTGCAAGTGTCACGATACAAACGTGCGCAATTTTCATCTCATGAACCAATAATATTATCATGCTTGAGTGAGTCGCCATTTGCTAAAAACATCGTCAGTATATTGGAGTGCAAAGGCTTTTGCTTCGGTTATCGAGTCCAAAGCTTTCGAGCATTTCAATATTGCCGCCTGAACCATTACTCACAGCAATATCCAAAACGCCCCATTTAATTGAAGATGAGGACCAAGCGCCCGTCCCTCCGTTTGCAATGTTGATAGTCCTTGGCCTATGTACATATATCGTGTAATTTGAAAATCTACAAGCGGACTGCAATACCAAACACACACAATATGAGTTTTTGACTCTACGGGCTCGAGAGGGTCATCCGATATTATTACTTGAGCCACAAGCCCGAGACAACGTGCGTCACGTCCGCTGCAGCGCACTTCCATCCCCTACTCGTTGGAGATCAAAATGTAAATCTATCCCAACGGACTGCGAGTTGTGTTATCAATATCATTTTGAAAAGTATTAAATTGTTGACATTGGAAACAACTGTCAGTCATGTGTAATTTAAGTCTATTTGCTTAAACGTAGAGTGTTAAAAGTCTCGTACTTTGAGCATCGGCCTATACTTATAGAGACATTCTATAGCTGTCATGATACACGTATCAGTATAGTTGGCAAAGCAAATACATATTGTTTTGTGAAAATTAATATTCTTGACAAGAATGTTAAATGGCGCATCAATCAAACCAATTGAAACTTAAGCAGTTCATTTACATTTGTTGATTTATCTAGAGTGTTATCGGCATACACCTGCGGGTATTGTGATGGTTGTTTCTTTATACACAAAAGGGATGGTGGTTGTATTCATATAGAAATGTGCCACATCATAAATAATGCCCTGCGAGAATAGTAAATCATTACAATTTATTAATCTTGTTTTCGAAGGGGCGAATTGTCCCAAGCCTTCAGATTGAGAATAAGATTGATGCAAGCGAAAATTGCATTCTTTATCAGAGAAGATCTAGGACTGAAAGTTGCAAGTCAGTAACGAACCAGCAGAAAACATTGCTTTTGCATGTTTCCCCTTTAACATTCCGGGCCCCAGGGTTGGCTGATACCAATTACCGGGTTGGCTGATATGAAAAGTGGTTATAATGATGGGATTTTGGCTCGGATTACGCGTCATTTTGACACATATTCCGGGTCATACCCCGAAAAGGGCCAGGTCCAATATGGCCCGGAACTGGATCAATTCTGACCCGGAACCGGGTCAATTCTGACCCAGAAGTTTCGACGGAGTGTACGGTTGGGTTTATTTCCCTTCCTGCTGGGTGTATGAAAGGTATGATACATGGTCGGCAACGTTACTGAACAAAAAACCCCAGAACTGTTTGTAATTTATAACCGCGATCCTTTGACTGGTACTTGACATAAAATATTTCTCCGGACAATTGATATGCCTATACCTTTCTTGTCAAACTGATAAAACGTGTAGTCTTTCATTTTGGTCTAAAGAATTTGCATCGGGGATGAAGAATATCATTAAGTTTACCCATACACCGATGTGTCTTAAGCACTGTGTTCAGGAAAGCCTACTTTCCCCTAGTCTCGTGACAAAAGTCAGACAATTATGTGGTGAGACATATATGCTCAAGAGTGGCACCGTTCGTTGGTTCGAATCCAACACAAGTAATATGCTGTGGATTTATTTTCTTCACCAGGAATCGGGAAAGAACTGAATCACATCAAAGCTTAACACACATGGTTAAAACTATGAATATGGAAAAATGTTCATGTTGTGGTAATCTGGGTCAAGCACCCTGCTTACAACAGTGACAATGACAGTTCTAATTCTCATATCGTGAAATGACCAGACTGTCGTTTTGCCTTCCAGTCTCAGTTCGGTACAAAAAATAAAATAAAATAAAGTAGAAGAAAAAAACAAGATGGCTGCACAATGATAAAGGTGTATAGACCTTTCCATTGTTGATAAACAAACCATGCTGGTTGGCATGGACGGCTAATTGCTAGCATAACATTTAATTGTGTTAACATATGTTGTGACCGAGTTCAAAATTTTCTTCAAACTTTCAATTTAATAAAAGACCTGCCATGATTGGTTGCTATGTTTCCAACAAATTCAACACTATTTGGGAATATTTGTGTAATATTGTAACAAACTGTGGCTATCTGTTTTTTATTTGCAGCTATTTTTCCATTATAATTTTCCAACCTTGGTCGGCGAAAACTCGGGCTGTGACGTTGCAAACTTTCAACGGATTTGTATACGGAGAATGGATCGCATTGACGCGAAACACTAATTCGGTAAAGGAATTAGACGTCCATTGTTATGAGTTTACCCTTGACCACCCGTGGCTTTATGCAATCTGATGATGAAGTACAAAGCAACCATGCTTCTCTATGCACGGTTGATAAATGTCAAAGTATTCAGTAAATAGGATCAAATTTAATTCAATCCGTGATATAATAATTCTGCAGTATTTAAACCATGATATTATTTGTTGTTGACACAAATCAAATGGAACCACAGTCACACGTGCAGGCTTAATACAGACAGAGCAATGTACAGTTTCCAGTGTACATTCTCACGTAGATTCGGTACAACCCGATAGAATGCAGGGCTATTTCAAATCAATAAAATTCTAATTAGTTAATGAAGATTGTTAACACGGGCACCAGGTCGATTAAATTATAAAACAGGACTTTTTTGATTTCATTTAAAATTCTATCAAATCTAGAACTGGACATTTTCGGGGTCTACATGTACGCATATATATATATTTTTTTATTTGTTAACTGTAGTTTTATTATTATTTTAATTTGTGTTGTTTTTTAGTTTTTTAAATACTTTACTTTACTTCAGTTCAATTTACTTTAATTAACTTTGCTTTGCTTTACTTTACTTTAATTTGTTTTATCTTGCTTTGCTTAGCCTTGCCTTGCTCTGCCTTGCCTTGCCTTGCATGGTCTTGCCTTGCATTGCCTTGCCTTGCTCTGCCTTGCCTTGCCCTGCCTTGCATTGTCTTGCCTTGCCTTACTATGCCTTGCCTTGCCTTGCCTTGCCTTGCCTTGCTTTGCCTTGCCTTGCCTTGCCTTGCCTTGCCTTTGTCTTGCCTTGTCTTGCCTTGCCTTGCCTTGCCTTGACTTGTTTTGTCTTGCCTTGCCTTGCCTTGCCTTACATTGCCCAGCCTTGCATCGCTTGCCTTGCCTTGCTCTGTCTTGCCTTGCCTTGCCTTGCCTTGCCTTGCCTTGCCTTGCCTTGCCTTTGTCTTGCCTTGCCTTGCCTTTGTCTTTGTCTTGCCTTGCCTTGCCTTGCCTTGCCTTGCCTTGCCTTGCCTTGCCTTGCCTTGCCTTGCCTTGCCTTGCCTTGCCTTGCTCTGCCTTGCTTTGCTTTGCTTTGCCTTGCCATGCTTTGCTTTGCTCGTCATTGCTTTGCTTTGCTTTCATTTACTTCACTTTACTTCGCTTCACATTGCTTTGTCTCTCGGACACCAATCGTCTTATCCCCCCCCTAATGAGTTTGAACATAAAACGAAAAAGTGTATTTTCTGTTTAATTTTTACAATTAAAAATATTTTTTACGCATAAACTGTGAACAAGACTGCTTTGAAAATGCATACTGGTAAATTACATCGACTAATATGATTATAAAAGTGAGGCATTATGTCATGAACTTTTGGCAAATGGTTTCCCTTGGTACTGATAAAGCCGTCTCAAAAAAAAAATAAATAAATAAAAATCAGTTGCTCATTTCGTCTACACTATCGACATATTATAATCACGGTCAAGAACCTGCACACACGCCCGAAAGTGTTTCAGTTCTTTTCACCAGAACATGACCGAGGCATTTGATGAATAGTTTCACGAGATGGTAAGTTGGTTATTTATAATCAGAGGATGTGAATGAATCCACTCTTTCCGAAACCAAAGATATAATATTTCATCTCATTTTAAAAACAGAAGTTTATGTACCTACGAAATAACCTGTGTTGAACAGTTCAATATTGTATTCAAACCACTGTTATTTATTCAATAAGATTAACAACACTCAGCAATTGAAATGATGAACGATGATATTCCTATGATTCTGTAATGAAAACACCAAATAATCTTGGCAAGCCTTGCATTATGAGGGTCAAATTAATAGATTCTAAAGAAAATATTAAATAATCTTGGCCATCCTCTCATTATAGATGAGGGCCAAATATGAGGGCCAAAGCGTTTGACATTAATTATTGTGAGACATGAATACAATGCACAACCCAGACCTATAAAACATGGAACTCCATTGACACAGAAAAGTCAGTAAGGAGATTTGGCAGTTATGGTTTGGCAATTTATATTAACTAATGGGTCAAATTTCAAGGCTGCAGTTTCTGAGTCAAATGATAATGCCATACCTACAAATTATGTAAAACATGGCATCAAAATGTTATATTTTACGTCTCCAGCCTATACATCAGACTAGTTAAGAAAATTAGTTTTAATTACTTACTATGATTTTAAGGAAGCGTAGTGCCACACATGAAGAAAGAACAACACTCATTGTCGTGTACGTACACGATAACTATCACGTACGTACACGGTAACTATCATTTACGTAGACGGTAACTATTATGGACGAACACGATGACTATGATGTAGGCCATGTACACGATATGTACGAGAAGTTATGTACGCATATGACAGTTATTGTTTCCGGGCATGATAGTTTTGTGTACGTACATGATAATCATCTTGTACGTAAATTATATTTACTGTTTGTACATATCGTTGGCGTACATGATAACTTAGATTTACTCGTGTTTGACGATAACTATTGTGTACTTACACGATAATAATCTAAAGTTATCGTGCACGTACATGTCAGTTATCGTGTATGCGCTATACGAGCGGGATTTTTTTAAATGGCACTACGCTCCTGTACGATTTATAATGACACTGTGAAACGTTTTGTCTCGTTTAAAAATATCCTCGGAAGGTTTGTGTTTGAACTTCAACAGCTAATTCAATGAAATCTGCACACGTTTTAATCAAAGTTATCTCGAAAACAGGTCAGTCTGAAAGACCACGACATGTACTCTTCGAAAAAAAAACGAACAAACCGTCGTCGTATACTATTTTTGATTAAGTTCCAGCGTGTTTGTTTAAAGGCGCTTGATTACTTTTTCAAATATGCCGCTCACGCACCAGGATCTCGACTAATTTTTTAATTATTAAAAAACCATTGAAAATATTGGCAGTAAACGGCAAATTATACGTGTGGGACGTTGCACTTAAACGCTTCTATCTTTTCAAAACTGAGTGCTGGATTATTTATCGACTGAATTCGAATAATCACCAAAAGAAATGCTGTGGAGTTGGACGAATTTGACGCGGTATGTTCGATTTGGTAATACATTTCCCATACGTGTGGTTTGTAAATTCTATCAATTTAACCCCTACAATTAAAGATAGGGTCGTAGATTGGTGTTTTTCAACGTAATACGTATTAAAAATATTAGGCAAAAAAACACACACAAAAACAAGCACAGTGAAGGTCACTTGTGAACGTTTCAGCTGAATATAGCCAACAGTGTCTAGTACTGTACTGAGGAAACAGCGAAAAACTGTCACGGCAATTTCATAAGAACGTCGAATCCATCCACGTTTAGTGACGTGACAGCGGGTACCAACCGCATCACTGGCCTCAGATTTTGCGAAAATTTTTTGGATGAATTACCCAAACTATATACTTCGGAGGGAACAATTTCTCAAAATAGTTAATATCAACAGCTGCAGTGCTTCTCACCAAGTAAGTTTTTATGCTCGATATTTTTTGGAGTTTTAAGCAACCTTTAACGGCAAGATACACCTGTGTAATTATCAAAGACCAATAGGCCCTATCCTCACTTATTGTATTTCAAAATATGCTGAAAATAACAAATCTGTGAAAAGTTTGGTTCAATTGGTCATTGAAGTTGCAAGAAATTTATGAAAGAAAAAACACCCTTGTTGCATAAGTGTGCTGCCTTTCAGATGCCTGAGGAAGGCTTCATGCAGCCTTTCCCAGATTCAAATTTGTTGGTGAAAAATGACCGCTTCCTTTAATTAAAACTACATTACCTCAAAGGGTGCCGTTTCTAACATTGTTTTATAATATCAAAAGCTCTCCAGTGCTCTTCTCCAAGTAAGTTTTTACGGTCATTAATTTTGGAGTAAATACCAAACGTATATGTTCCCTTAAGCAAATCCATTGAAGTTTACTGCTTGAACGAATTAATTTTAGACTGGCCAAAATATCACCGTCTTTCTTTAAAGCACATGTTCAACACCGGTAATTGTCAAAGACCAGTATCAACACTTGATGTGACCCATTATATACATGAAATGACAAACATGTGAAAGTTCATGCTAAATCAGTCATTGGAGTTACGAGACAAAAAGTGGGGAAAACCTTCAATGTTTTCACTGTTTTCAAACATTGAGTTTTTAACTTGCAATGTCAAAACTAATTGTTTTACAAATTTTTTTAAAACTATAGCATTTCAAGCAGAACTATTTCACATGTAGTCTTTCACCACGACCATCTTTTAACCATACGTTGTGTGCAGTGATGTGAACAATTATATTTTTACTCTTACCAATGTTACGAAACCCTTTAAGTCACGTTCTTTTGACGACTCTATTGTTGGTTCACAGTGAAAACATTTCTTCAGTGAAGAAAATTGGAATGCTGTGAAGGGCATTTTCATTATAAGATTTGCTCAAGTTGAAAGGCTTTTCGTTTGTTCAAAGGACACCTAGGCGTCTGAATGCTTCTCGAGTTGTGAGAATAATTAGTACAAATACGACGATGAAAGACGTGTCCACAGCGTGTTGGATCAGGCCCTCGTTTCATAATGGTGTTCTGAAGTTGCTTGCGTCAATACACCGCATCTTTCCCGACCCCAGACTCCAATCACACCCGATCTATCAATAGAAAAAAAAACAAAATCTCAGCTTCGTAGTCAATTTCATCTTGAGTACAAATAACTTCCTATGTGTACTGCTTCAGCCCTAAGCATTATTCTAGCTGCATTGCGGTGTTGTAATCCGTTAATGCATTCGGCGGATGTGCCAATCCGGGTTCCTTGTAAAGGCCGCAATTTTACTAACAGTAAAAGTAAAAAATTTCAGAAACCATACATTTCAGTTAAGTAGTCAAGCTTGTGTGTAGAACCCACGGTGCAAGGTAAATCATATACTGGACATTGCTTTGTAACCGTGCGTTTATTACTTCGTCCTCACATCATGGAACACACCCTAGTGATCAGGGATCAATTAAAAACTCTTGTTTTTGTCAGAAATTCCCCCAAAGCTCTTGATAGACGACCGAGTCAAAATCAAATTCATTACACTCAATGAAACTGAACCAGAGGAACAGTATCACTATGTTGTATCAGTTCTTATTAAGCACAATGAACAACCAACGAGGTTCGGTTGCCAAGAACTCGGATCCCCTTCCTCGTAAGCGATCAATATTTGACGCGTAAACACTTGACACTTAATGGGGAGACGAGGTGATAAATTGATTACACTTTCGTTAAATTTTACCAATTTGGAGCAAATGAATATGCAAATTTTAGTGCGAGTCCCGTTTGGACTGTTTACATTACCAATTGAACGTCTCCAGCACCATTTAGAGTCAGTTGCATCGTCATCATAGATCATTAACGAGCAACTTAATAATTTTGTAAATGTCTACGCCAGGGGCATGGCAATAATTGTTATAATTGTACGTTTTTCATTTCTCTCCATTGCGATTGCCATGTGTAGGCAACAATACTTATTGAAGTCTTCAGCTTCATCCAGGGGCCAATTTCATAGCGCTGCTTAAAGGATAGCAAGTTTTCGTGTTAATAGCAGAAACATTTGCTTAAGCGTAAGCGTATTCTACAGGTTAGCAAGAAAATTAATCGGCCAGGGCCCAATTTCATAGAGCTGCTAAGCACAAAAATTTGCTTAGCATGAAATTTCTTCTTTGATAAAAACAGGATTACCAACCAAATTTCCATGTGTTGCATATTGCTTGTTACTGGTAATCAGCTGTTGTTTGCTTATCCTGAAAATCCCATGGAAATTTAGTTGGTAATCCTGTTTTTATCAAGGAAGACATTTCATGCTAAGCAAATTTTTGTGCTTGGCAGCTCTATGAAATTGGGCCAAGCTTGCGCGTTCATTTTCATGCAGTAAGCGCCGGAAGGTTAGCGTGCCTTTTCGCACAGTCAACACAATGAACAATTGGGATGAACATTTTTCCACATCATATTTCTCTCTCAAAATAGTTTATATTATCATCAGCTGCAGTGCTTGTCACCAAGTAAGTTTTTATGCTACTATAGTTTTTGGAGTTTGTACCAATCTAACCCACCTTTAAAAAGGATTAGCCTCCCAAGTTATTGCATAAATATTTTGATTTATAGTGTGTTTCTTCTTAATGTGTGTCGTTCTACCAGTGGCTAGAGCCCAATTTCACAGAGCTGCTTAAGCAGTAAATATTGCTTGACATGTTTTCTGCTAGGCAGGACACCAGTCAAAAACGGTACATGACATGGTATCTTGACTGGTAACCTTAATCTTGTATGCTTAATTTGGTTATGCTAAGCTACTTTTTCATCAGTCCTTTGCATCAGGCCCCTCTTCCGTATGCTACGCGGGTGTGCAGCTCTACAATCAACTACCGTGTATTTTGGCGGGAAAGTGAAGGTTAATATTGAGGAAAAGGCAAATAACTGTTTGTGATGTTTGCCACGGATAACTTAAAGGGTTTGGTAATCACTCTTAACATTAACGGCAATAAAAAACGTATTAGTTAGAAGCCTACAGCAGTCTCCGATAGAATAAAACATTTAACTTGAGAAATGTGATTTTGTAAATATGTAAGTTTTTATGACCCAAAATTTAAATTTGAGAAACGTTTCTGCCAGAAAAGTTTCTCAGATTGTGTATTCCAATAGGTAAGGGATTATTCTTCATGCGTGGACATATTCGCTCCGGATTTTCGGCGATATCTAAAACAAAAACCGCGGCCACCTTTTGCAGTGAAATTTTCACAGGTTAGTTTTATTGTATACATCTACATTTAGACAAGATTAAAACAATCGAACGGTTCCAAAAACCAAACATATACTTTGCCTTTAATCATACCTGGGCACGGTTACTTTTTTTTCACATACCGCTGTCAATCTTTTCCCCTTCAGACCCATTTTCTTCAGCTCCGCAATGAAAGATCTCCAGGGAGTCCAACGAGTCCGGCAGCTTTCGCCGCGCACCGATTGTTGTTTTTATGAAATGAAATTTTCTACAGTATAAACACTCTCCAGAATTGTTGTTACTCATTTTGTTTTCATAGAAATTTGAATCATATCATAGTGAATTTTTAAAAATAATTAATTTAACAAAACTTCCATCACATATGTTCGATCGAGTTTATCGATTTACCATTCACTTTCGAAAATGGGAATATCTTATAACATATTATGCCGTTTGGTACATTCTCAATATTCAGTATTGTTGATTTTTCTGACAATTTGTGGTAGGCCTAACTCAACACCTGTTCGTAGACATTTTTGTACTAACTCTATCTATTGGGTAAAAAAAGAGTTCATGAAGTAAGTCTTTAAAGATATTAAGATTATGTAAAAGTTATAAGCAATCATCGAAAATGGGCTCGATACCACATTTTGGTGACAAGTCATCAGTCTCTTGAAATAAACTCAAGAGACATCGGTGTGATATAGCTGCACTTTTTATATTGATTCTTTCATTTCATGTTTTCAGAGTGACGGGATTAGTTGACTTCTTTTGCTTGGGGGATCGGTTTCTTTCGCCAAAGTGCACACCGGCATATAGCAACTCTGCAATTTGCAAATTAATTACACGACCTCGTTTTTTTAAAAGAAAGCACCTGTCTTTCAGGATTTTGCTTTTCAGCAGAGCTCCAGACCCTGCAGAGCTGTCAATGTGAGCGCATTGATTACTAGCTTTCCTCTTTTGTAAGAGAGGGATTTATCTAAATCCTACTTTCGGTGTGTGTGCGTGTTTTTGATACCGAGAAGGGGGCAGGAGTAGGGGTGTGCTGGTGGTGTGGATCTATGTTGGCAAGTGTGAGGAGGATTTTGACATTTGAGAATAGCGTAAAATAACGTGCGGACTATGAACAAGGGTGGATCCAGAATGTTTGGTTTAGGGGAGGGGGGTAGAGTGGATACCCATAAAGCTGGTATAGATACTCGGGGCTTATCCAGGGCCCCATGGAAATGTTAAAGATGACGATGCTATGGGGTGCTTTCTTTGCCTTTATGCTTAAAGGCAGTGGACACTATTGGTAATTACTCAAAATAATTGTTAGCATAAAAACTTACTTGGTAATGAGCAAT
>JAUELU010101583.1:0-11526 GCA_032357145.1 Evasterias troschelii | reverse complement strand
AGTTTTAAAAACATGAATACGATAAGATTTTATGAAATTTTCAACTTCCGTTTTGCACCAGAAGTATTAAAAATATTAAAAATATCTATCCGATGATGTGTAGATTGTCAAAATCCAAATCATAGTTTTTTAGTTATGATTTTTACAAATATTAAACTTTGATCTAACGTAATTCAATGCCCGATGACGTCATCATGACGTAATTATGTATGTGTTGTCTTGATACTAAGGTTCAACTATCTGTTGAGTTACAACATTCAATTCAATCTCAATCTTGAGTTATTCCGTAGTTAAGCTCAAAAGTTGTTTTTTGACGGAAAAAAAAAAAACGAAGGTGAACTTTGACCCAGGGTAACGACCCGGAAGCTAGGGTCGTACAATTTCGGCGTTTACTTTTCAAATGTTGCCCCAACCTTGGTCTATCAGATGCAAAAAACTTTGAACATCATAGCTTTCATATTCGTTGAGATACAGCAAAAAGCAAAAGGTCAATTTTCAACTTTAAAAACCTTGTAATTCGACACCTGATGACGTCATCATGACGTAATGACAACTGTGCCGTCTTCATATTGAGGTTCAATTATATGATGAGTTTCAATGTTCAATTCAGTTTCAATCTTGAGTTTTTATCCAGAGAAGAGTTCCATGGAAGAAGAAGGAGAAGAAAAAAAACAAAAAACGTAACAATAATAATAGGTGTTCGTTCTCAATTGCATGAACACCTAAAAAAAAAAAACAGAACAATAACAAGAGGTGTTCGTGCTCAATTGCACGAACACCCAACAAAAACAATAGGTGTTCGTGCACACATTGCACGAACACCTAAAAACAGAACAATAAGAAGAGGTATTCGTGCTGAATTGCACGAACACCTTATTATAATAATCTGCACCATCAAAACAATAAGCACAAGATCCATCAATGGTCAAAGTGCCAAGATGCAGATCAGTTTTCTAAAAGGTCTGCCTGTATTGCCATTTAGCTCTTTCCTTGTATAATTTGCTATGTTAAACTCACTCAATGTGTTTGAAATGCTGCTCTCGTAGGGCTAGAACGGCAGCACATTGGTTGTATGATGATGCAAATTATCTTTCCTGATTGACGCTGGTGCATATGTGGCACTTTGTGAATGTGCTTACCTGTAAAAAGCAATAAAGTAATGTCTACAGCATTATAAAAGCCTATTTAAAAACAAACCTACCTAGGGATGACAGTGAACATCATATTTATGTGAAACAAATGTATTCAAGTGATCTGTGAGGATTCTAAGGTTCAAATTAGATTGAAAAAACACTTTCCGGAAAATGTGATAGTTATAGACCTATAAAATAGGGCCTAAGGTTTTTGGGGATGAGAAAGTAAACTCAATTCCTGCTGTTTACTTCAAAATACATGTGTCCTTGTATTCTAAAGAACTATTCTGCAGGACTTTTTTATAGCAGATTTGACTGAACCTAATCAAATAAGCACAGCGTTGTAGCCACGGTTTGTGTTTTGAACCACCTAAACGTTCCTAAAACGTTAAGAGAAAAAACGCCTACAAATGACGTCATGATGACGTGACGAAAAATGTTAGACCGGAATTGACATCTACAATACAAGACAATCCCATAACTAAAAAAAGTTTGAGGATCGGATGTGTACTTCTTGGGATATGATTATAACAATATTAACTATTATTTTTTGAAAACAAAAGACATCAAATTTGTAAAAGTTTCTAATCTGTTTCAATGCTAACAAGAACAGTGATTGATAAGTCATTTTGATACATTTTGTTGTGACAAACATGAAACACAATCAAAAGCTTTTCATAATAAAGGGTGTACTGTTGTCATGATCAAAGCAGGTCTATAGCTGTACATAGACTTTATGACATCTCACAAGGCTACTGCATGCGCACTAGCCATCAACAGATATATTACAGAGGGAGTGTTAGGATGGGCTTTACTGGGCTTACGGTTCAAAGTTCACTGTACATACCGGCCACATACTTGCTTTGATCATGACAATGGTGCCCCCCTTAATAATGATTATGAGCTATTATTTGAAATAATCTGTACAATTTGTCTGTGAGTACGTCTGTACATCTTATCAAAAATTAACAAAATTATTTCACTTTTCATGTTGAAATTTTACAAACAGTAGTTCTGCTGTAAATACTTATGAGAACAAATGACATCAATTTTGTACAAGTTTTTAATCTGTTTTAATGTTAACAAGAACAGTGATCGATTTTGGTGCATTTTTTTGTGACAAACATGAAACCAACCAAAAGCTTTCATAATAAAGGGGTACTGTCGTCATGATCAAAGCAGGTCTGTGGCTGTACAGGGACTATGACCTCCCACCCGGTTACTGCATGCGTACTTGCCATCAACAGATATATTACAGAGGGAGTGTGTGGTCGGGCAGTAATTGGGTTTACGCTTCTTTTAAGAAGCGTCGCTGTACATACTGGCCACATACTTGCTGTGATCATGACGATGGTGACCTCTTAAGAGTGATTTGAGGCAATTATTGGAAGCCTGGAAAATTTGTCAGTATGTTTGTACACCAGGAGTTAACAAAAATATTTAAGTTTTCGTGTTAAAATCCTGGTCTAAACAATTTTCTTTGTTCAACCCCCAATTGTTTAAAATTTATCCTGTCAGATTCCCTTGTTGTTTGTTACTTGATAGATAAAATAGAACAGTAGTTTTGTACGAACAAGGCTTTTAAAGTTGTTTGAAAAAAATCACATGAAATTTGTATTAATGGTATGTACATGTAACATGTTTTATGAAGTACAATATTTACAGGGTTTCTTCCTCTATCTAATCTTCCTCTTCATTTCTGTATGGTAAAAGAAAATACAAATATAAGAAAAAACCGTAACAAAACAAGTAGTTACTATTTGAATAGAAGCTAGAGGGGGTCGTAGTAGGGTTTTATTCTGTTTACTATCTGTTGGAGTCTAAATTTTGTATCACAGAAGCTGATAAAAAGGGTGAAAAGTTTTGTTTCCCTCTTTTTCTTTTACATTTTTCTTTCTTTTTTTTGTTCATCTCCAACTTAAGTCGAAAAGTAGTAGTTAAAGATTAGAACTGAATTGAACCTTGAATCTTGACATAAACTTGAACCCAAATATGAGGACAGAACTTCAATATTCACACATAGGTAGATCTGTGCTTTTATACTAGATGCTGTAGTTATGTCTTCTTGTCGTCATTGGGTGTTGATATTTATGACAATTCACGGTTTATAAATATAAAAAGGTAAATCATCTTCTGAACATAAGCTATTTTCACACTGTACTTTATACATTTGTGTAAGTGAAATGGCTTAACTAACGTACATCATGAAAGTTGCACTAACAAGACCCGAATTTGACTTTATCTTACACCTGAAAACAGAAGTTGGAGAGAAAAATATATACGCAGGACTTGTATTGTGGTTTGACAAAATAAAAAGCAATTTGAACATGGACTCTGTGTATGAAATAATGTTTGATACCTTGCTGTTTTCTACAACATGTGGACATTTATGTTACTGACCTGTCACATGTTTCAGTAATTGAAGTTGCTTTATTTGTTCCAGCAATAATTTGAAACTCGTCTAGAACGATGGGGAGAAGTGGGTATGCCTCAGTTACTTCATCAATATGAAGGGCATCCTTGAGAATATCTCCAGCCGTTAAATATTGTCCTTTGTCATCGGTAAATATTGTAATGTCGCCACTGAAAAAATTTATGGTGAAAGATACAAAATTACTTAACAAATTAATTAACAGTTTTTGTGAGATGGTATCTGTAGTTGTAACTTTTTGGTTATATAATGGCAAGTGTTTACAAGATGTAGTTACAGACCTGAAATGTGATTGACATTGTGAACTGTGAGCCAACAGGTGGCACATGACTTTGGGATGAACTCCCACAAAGATTCACTTGGACGGTTGATCTTTGTTTCCAATCAGTGATGTCAACAGTCTTGAGCCTATAGTTGTGTACTTCCTTTACAGGAGATATCTGATTACAATAAAGTCAAATAGTATGGTTGCATTATACTATGAGGCAGTAGGATGTTGTGTTTTGACATTTCATTTTTCTTGCATTTGTACCATAGGTCCTTTTGGTTGGCAAGCAGTATGCAACAGCTAGTTTTATTTTCTATTTGTTTTTTACATTTAAAAAAAAGTATAACATGAAGTATTTAACTTGACAACTTCATCATAAACTTCTATGCATTTGAAAGTGGAACCTGAAAAGAAGATTGAGACATGTAATTTGTAAAAAACTGTTGTAATAATTAATCACATAATTAATTACATTGAAATATTTAAAAACATAATAGTAATATGGCTGAGAAGTTTGTATGGTTTACTAACTGTTTTAATGATCCCTTCTATGCTGATTCTCTTTTGTTTTGGCAGTGTAGCTGCTTCCTGAATAGTTACTGTCTTTCATGGAAAGACTCTTCTTCTATTTCGTTTGATGTTGGAAACGGTGCTGTGCAGATCACCTAAAGAAAGAAATTTTCATTTTTATAAAATAACATGTTTACAAATAAGTTATAATTGGAGGTCAGCATTCAAAATTAAAATGTTAAAGTTTGGGTTGATAAATTCATGAACAAAAATGTGGGGATGAGGATTGAAAATCAATATGGCCATGTATGGTTAACACTAATACAGTTTTGTTTACTTTTCAATGACATTATGTTACGTACTCTAGTTTTAGGTGTTGCTTTGAGAGCTGGCATATTTGTTGATGAAAGTATGAAGCTATTGCATGCCACTAGTTGGTAGAACAAACCTTGATGGAAATATTCAAGTAGCTTGTGTGAAAAGTACAACTCCTTGTATTCATTTTGGTCGGTCAGAACTTGAATCGTGAGGCAAATTTTGACTTGTATTTCTCTCTTGAGAGGATGTTGATATGAACAGTAGCCATCTGCATTGTTTAGAACATAACAAAAACATATACATAAACATATACATGTAATTTTAGAAATTGTCTGAAGAAATGTAATTAGTTGTTGGGGATGGTATCTTGGTAGTTTGAAATGTTGGGTTTTCGGTTAGTGTTGCATGAAGGAATTAGGATAGCCTTTTAAAAACTGTCGATAGTTATTTATAATTACTATTTTAACTATTTTGGGAAATTTGTGTTCTTTATTTTGTAGTTGCATTTTTTTTAAGGGGGTGCCCTGGAAAATTGTCTCTAAAGTTGATAATTAAAAAGGTCCCCGCCACCTCTCCCATGGCTAATAAAGTGAAGGTCTGCAAGGTTGCAATACACAGGCATGGTTATCTTGTACTACTACTACTTCAGTACCTGTTACTTAAAACAGTTCTAGATGATAACTGTTCTGCCCGGAAAATGTGCATTTGTCAAGCAACAGTATCCACACTACAAGCAACAGTATCCACACTTTTATGTGAGCCCACGTGCAAATGAAAATAACCATGCATTGCATGTTATTTGAGTGTCAATTGATCTGAGGAACATGCAAGAATAGGCCTATGAAATATTCAGAAAACAGAATGTACTGAATAGTGTAAATAACCATGGAGGGGTTCCTTCCTCCATTACATAAATAACACTAGGGGATAATTCATTCATTGTTGGTCTGTGATCAACTGTTAAAAGTTGAAAAGTTTTTACCTTTGTTTACACTTCAAAAACACGTTGAATCGACTGTCACATGTGGCTGGATGTGTACTGTTAGTGTCATGCACAACCGATAGCTAGCAGAACGTGCAATTGCAAGGGCGCCATCTCGAGTGAAATGCGTCAGGGCCTCCGGGGGTAAAAGAGCTAGTCGGTGTGAGATGATCGATAAGAACATGACGTCAGATATTGTTCAGGAAAATCCAGCTGGCGGCCTCGCGTGAGATCAACGTAACCACTGTACCATCTGTAATCAGGGTCTGGGAACCAGATCTGACATTTTCATGCAATGATAAGGAGGTTTAAAGCAAATGGTTATTGAAAATAAATGAGAGATTTGTTATTCTAGAGGTGTTTCTGTAGGTATTTCTTAAAATTTGTTTACAGAGTGATTACTATAATTGATAAATTCTAATTTGCAAACATGCTCGTCGCGTATATGGTACTTTAATGAGGGTTATAAATATGTACTATTTCACTGTCGATATTGCCGTGTCAGATTGTTGCGTTGTTTGTGTGTAACAACATTGAAACAGTTACTAAGCTAAGCAACATTGACAACAGTCGTTATAATTTTAACATGTATGATCATGATGACATGTAACTAAGCAGAACTAGTAATGCTAATCTCTAGACCCAGGAATTGGGGCAATGTACTCCGTTCTTCTAAGTTTTGACATTTGCAATTTGTTATTCATCATTGGTGTTCTTTTTTTTTCTTTTATATAATTGAAATTTGAAATAAGCATACATTATAAATGCAGCTTAATGCGTGATGGGTTTTGTGGGCTTTGTGATGCTGTAATTTTATAATGATTAATCATGACTGGCTCAAGCCCTGCTGTTTTATCTTTTTACTAGTTATTGCTAATTGTTGTTAATTTTCTGTAAATAAATTGAACGATTTGAAATAAGTTTGTGCTTGCATGTACTCAAGGATTCTATGGAATGACTCAGTGACATGAATGTGTCTTAATTATTGTTTGTTTTGTTTGAGACTGGCTCATGAAGATAAATGCTGAGAGGAAAGATGACAGAAGTACTGAGGTCATACATGAAGTTGCAGATGAAGGCTCACAAGAAGGAAGGTGGAAAGACAAATGTGAAAGTGAAATCAGCAGCATCACAGAAGGTACGATTATAGTTAACAAACAGGTTGGCAACATGAGAGATGAAAAAGAGGATGATAAGAGAAGAGACTGCGGAGAGTATGATAAGAAAGGAGATGATAAAGAGGATTTTAAGGGAGGAGATGTTGATGAGGATGGTTAGAAGAAAATTGATAAAGATCTTGAGGATAGTATGATAAGTGATAACAAAGACGGCTATAAGTTGCAAGATGCCTCAGAGGATAGTAAGATACAAGAAGACATTGAGGATAGTAAGATACAAGATGACATTGGAGATAGTAAGATACATGATGCCAAAGAGGATAGTAAGATGCAAGATGTCAAAGAGGTTGGTAAGAAACAAGGTGACATTGAGGATAGTAAGATACAAGATGATAAACAGGAGAGTAAGATACTTGAAGATGACAAAGAGGTTAGTAAGACACAAAATGACATTGTGGATAGTGAGATACAAGATGACAAACATGATAGTAAGATACAAGATGACAAAGTAAATGGCAACATAAGCAGTTGGGACAAGGAGCAATCAAAAACCCAAATGTGCTAGATGTGTGATGAATTTATTAAATGAATATAGCAAAATTCTTTCTCTTTGGCATTCAATTTATAAATAAACAAAACCCTGTCCTAATTACAGCTCAATCTGTCATCTCAATCAGAAAAACACCAAAAACAAAACATGCACATCAATGTTCTTAGCATGCAAGTTCATTGTTTTAATTTTAATTGTTTGACCGAAGTTACAAACAAGCTCTACAAACTCTTATTTGTCAACTGTGACAGCATTTCCAGCCAAATACTATGGAGCACTTTACTGACATGACTTTCATAATCAGTGAGCTTTCGAAGACCAAATCTCTTTTGATGAGAAACTATCCGGTATTTTACCTTTTATGCACCCACTGTGGTCGCACAATGCAACTTCCAAACTCTCCTTGTTTGTTGCTTCTTTCATTTTCACAATCATTACTTTCACTGCCTTTGGATATGGCCAGTTACTGTTATTCGAATGTTTGTTATTCGGATTTTTGTTATTCGAATGTTTGCTTTTCTCAACAGAATCCATGTCCTATAAATTTAAAAGCAAATGTTTAAATAACCAAGCTATTTCAAGCTCCATCACTGCAGATTACAAATCAGTTTTAAAAACATTTCAGATGTATACATAAACCACATCTATCTACATCATTGAATAATCTCAACTTTACATGCGTGCAAACTTACACCGGATATAATATACTTATAGTAATAAGTTTTAGTAATTTTTTAAGGTTAAAACATTTTTCAATTTATGTTCCAGTTATTTTAAGATTTATAAAAGTATACAACTTACAATTATGTAGAAATTTTTACGAGCCACCAGCTGTCTGTAATACTGTTAAAAGTAGGCCTAGATCATATCAAAAGCACACAGCAAATGATTATTCGCAATTCCCTCATGTATGATGGGTATGACTACAAACAGCACCATTAGTAGTATTGCACTACTGATCATGCACACAACACTTCAAAAATGCACAGCTGGTCAAAATAAATCATAGAACATTTCTTTAAATAAAATTCACCACGTGTACTTCTATTCTAAGTAGTGTAGTGTCTGTGAGTGGTGTCTGTCTGCGCGCGTTATGTTAGTCTAGTTTCGGACTCTTTTTTCATGCTTGCTACATGAACAAATAACACAACTTCATCACGAATCGTAGGAATTTTAGCCAACGTTCAACAACATGATTGAAAACTTTAAAACTCACCAATAGAGGACGCTCGTCACCGTCCGCCACACAAGAACTGCCATAACCTTCTAAAAACACTTCTCACAGTTCTGATTGGCCTTCAGTCTCAAAAGAACTTATCCAAGACAATGTCAGTCTTTGTCAAAAGTAAAAATTGTTGTTTCACTTCAAATTCGTCTCAATTTTTAGGCACATCATGGAATGTTACGGCTATGATGTTCATAATTAGGCATCTGATAGATCAAGACTAGGGCTACATTTGAAAAGTGAACGCCAAAATCGTTTAATCCAAACTTCTGTATATTGGATCAACTTCAAATCTGCACCATGTTAAGATCTTGATGAGGCCTAGTTCAAATTACAATAACGTCATCATGATCACATCAGGCATCACATGACGTCATCTTAAAAGTTCAATTTTCTAAGATTTATATTTACATTAGAAAGAGTGCAATAAAGCTGAAACTTTGCATGAATTCAAGGGGGATGGGGATCATCACAATTTATGGTCCTGTTATAATGACGTCATCAGATGTCATTTGATGTCACTATGAAGGTTCAGTAATAAAAGATCTATACATACAACAAAATACTTCAGCGATCGAGCTGAAACCTTGTATGCATTCATGTTGGGATGTGTTACATCTACAATTTAAGGTCACATCACGTTTGCATCGTTAATAGGGAGTCCAGCACCTTTCAGGTTTTTTCATAAGAACCCCACAAGTTTGCTACCATTGGAAAGATAATTTCAAGAGAAATCCTTTGGTGTAAACATCAGCTCAATAGCTGGAAGTATAGTTAAGTTATGGTTATTTAAAGCCTCAAAGGTAGGCGTTTTCAGTCCGTAAGTTTTTCACTTATGCAGGGTATGTCAATAATAAAGAACTTTCTGCTGTATCCATTAAGTAAATAACACGATAGTGTTTTAAGTTCACCGTAGGTAATCTAGATTACCTTAAACAATGATCTGGAGGTCTCCTTTCCTGTAGTCTTCAAGCAGCCTGTATGTGTACACCTGTTCATCAGTATCGTACTTTACATTGAACCAGGATGGATAGCCAGGAACCTGTTGACAAAAGGTTTTAAGAGAATTTTATTCAAAGGAAGTTAACTACACACATAAAACATTGTCAAATAACAAAGTGCTTAGAAAAAGAATGCATCATTGCTGTAAAATCATAAATTATTGATGAACAACATTAAATAACAATCCAACAAAGTATATGGTGAAAAAAATTGTTAATCAACTCAAGGCAAATACATCTTAGAAAACTCTAAAATATACTGCAATAAACACTAACAATGATAAATGGAAAATCAATGGAAAACTCCCAGCTTATTTTAGTAATAACATTCACTATCAGTAAAAACACTGTCAGTATAACAATATTCTTGAAACACATTTGTTGAAGTTTTATTTGAAGAATTTCATCGAATATGCTGAATAAAAGCAAGATCAGGTGTGATGATGTAAACAGCGCATAATGAAAGGTAACTTTTTGACTATTCAAACCTGGTAGATAACTTTTCAAAAGAACCAATCCTCTTCATCACCGGCTGTGATGCATAAATGTTTTATTCTCTTCTCAACCAGGAGTGGTTCATTGCCTGTGGTGAGATCACTCGTTCCTAGTGAAAGCGCTTGCAATACATGAGACTCCTGTATGAGTTTATTCAAGTTTACAGCTAAGTCTTCTGCAGTAAGTGGTGCTTTATTTTGTGAAAAGGCATACAGATTGTCATTTTTGTCGGCTGGTTTGTGCTGCAACACATACTGGCGAAAATTTAGCTGGGCCTTTAAAGCTTTCACCTTTGTTGTTTTGTTGTCAATTGTTAATATATAATCATCAACTTGATCCTTGCTTTGCCACAGACCCCAGTATGTGATGGCAATGGTAAGCTTCTCCTTCTTTTGTATTTGTTGTCGATAAGCTTCTTCAGCCTGGCTTAGTTTCTTCAAAACGAGAGCACGACGGGCAGTCTGAATTTCCTGCTGACGGCTCTTGAATTTTTTCCGAACAGTTTTCGTTGAATGCCTGGGCTCCTGGAATACTCTTGCCTTTTCTGCAGATGACTTTGCCTCCAACCATGTCAATGTTTTGTTGTGGCTAAACATGATGTATGCCTCACTTGCTAGGGTTGTGATGTTTGGTTTCTCCCTTGTTTTGTTTTGGCAACCCTTTAACACGACCTTTTAGATTGACTTCTACTTTATCATCAAGAATCCAAGGTTTTATCAACTTCTGAAAAATCACATTTTTTCAAGTACGGGAACACTACAGAAAGAAAGATGAAGATCTCCCACCATGAAGTCTTTTGTTTTACTGCTTGCCATCACCAGGAAAGCAATCACCTCTAGTTTGCTTTGATGATAAAGATGCAGGCTCACTTGATGACTCTGGTGGTGAAAAGTGAGTGCTCACATCTGAGGCTGGGTTTGACTCATCACCTTTGGGAATCTGAACACATATTAAATTGTCAGCTTGCAATGTGGAATGGCATTTAAAGTCATTAATATAAACTTAAGATGCCGACCTGCAGTGAGAGTGCATAGGGATACTTACATTGTACCAGCCTGTATTCTCGTCGATATAAGCAAGCCACATCGGGTCTTGCTCTTCATCTGACCCAGATTATGCGGAGGAGTTGGACATGTTAAATATGTATTTTGGTATAATTCAATAAAAATAAATTAACCTATTATTATTGATAATAATACTACTAGTGCCTAGTTATTATAAGTAACATCAACATGGTCATTGGCCTTGAAAAAAGCTTTTATAGGACAGGGTAGAAAGTTTATAAAATAAATTCATTATCATTAAACCATGGTAGAAAGGAGTTTTTGTAAATTTTATTATATAAATATTTATATATGTCCAATGAAATCGTCTTCTATCATAATTCACAGTGCTCGATACATCTCTGTAGAGCTATAATATGTAATAAATTCAGAATATGAGTTAAACAAACTCTGGCATATCTCTCTTCTGGACAGACTGTTTCGTACCATAA
>JAUELU010101511.1:0-11532 GCA_032357145.1 Evasterias troschelii | reverse complement strand
TTACACCATGTAAGTTATGTGTGAATCTGTGAACATTTATATTTTCACTTTTTACCAATGTTACAAACACCCTTTAAGCAATTACATGAACTAGTTGTTTTCTTGGTTGCAGTTTTACACCGGGTGTAAATGCAGTTCAGGCGGTATTGAGGACGAGCTTGCCCAGGAGACCACACAAGGGGAATGTCTTGAGCCGTGCAACATGCTCTACTTCGCTGGAGCTGTCTTATTCTTGAATGTCTTACTGGGCTCATGTTCTAAGAACCCGTTGCTGATCGTACAGATGAGGTACTGTGTCTTATCGTAATTGTGTAAAATGTGCATTAACAAATACTAATTCATCGACTATGCCCCATCGGTCTCATCCAAGACTGCTAGGATGGGCTAATGAGCTAGTCCAGCAGCTCTATCACTTGTAATGATTTGATTTCCGTTTCGAGGGTTCTGGCAATTTCAACTAACCTTTTTTGGAAAGTTGATCCGTCGTTTAGCCAGCGGATGTTTTTTGGATGTATTGACTGGTAATGCCACAAACAAACTTTCATCGAAGTGCATTGTTGAGGAAAACGCAAATTGTAGGGCTGTATGCTGGGTAAATCCACTGTGTACGGGGCAACTGGTTGCATACTGGTTGTTGTGACCCATGGCTCATGGGAACAAAGTGAAATGAGGATATCACACAGTTCTTTGATGGCTGTTCTTGTACCAAAATAGGATCCCCAAAACTTGTCACAGTCTTGTAAACTGTAGGTCCAACCACACGGGGTGTCAATTAGCAGGTGTCATCAGTGATTAGGAGGGGGCATGACAAAACTCTGCCAGCATCCTTTGCGTACAAAATAGTTAGGCCTACCTTAGCCCTGGTAGGACGTCAGTCAGTGCCACTGCACCGACGTCCTGGGTATAAAGATCCTTTACAATGCGAACAACATTTTGAGTAAATTTTTTTCATATTTTTACCTAATTTGAGAAGCTGAAACTCCATTCACTTATTCTTGGTGCATTTAATTACACCTTTGTTGAGTTCAAAACCTAACAAATACATCCATGAATGACATTAGTTCTGAAAATAAGTCCAAGTTGTGCACTGGCAACGTGACTTCGTCGTGTTGCCGCCCGGAAGAAAAGGCGTTCAGTGTTACAGGTTAGACAGCGCCCTCATTTGTGGACTTGATTCCATGTTAGTTGAGGTTGTCGCAACAAACGCGTCAATTTTCATTTTATTTTCAGAATAATTTCATCCAAGGATAAAATTTACAATTCTGATAACAGCCGGCGTAAAGTTCAGGACACAAAGAATATGTGAAACAAGTTTGAGCTTCCCCAAAAAGGTAAAAATATGAAAAAATGTTATCATAAATTATTTTGCAATCATAGCGCACCTTTATACCCTGGACTCCGTCGCGTCGCGTTGTATGCAACGCAGGAGTCCAACCTGGGCTAGGCCTACCTGATTGTCAATGAAAGATGTGACCAAAATAATAAGCATATTCATACAAACAAAATAAACTTACATTAACCCAGGCAATGCACAGGCACATAAATAACACACTTAGATTTAAATTAACACACTGAGATTTAAAATAATTATGATTTTGTATACAACAAAAAGCCAGAAAGTGCAAAACAAATTCTCTGAACCCTTGATCGCACGCACATCCCTTGGTCATAACGGTCTTATAACAGCATGTATATCATTGGCATTCAAGTAGCCCTACAGTTCAAGTTTAAACTTGATCGATTGAAGTGTAGGGCGCCCCCACGGAATATTGCGCCATCGTGCGGTAATCACACCACACACAGTACCGACTTGCTCAGTGAGAAAACGAAATTAACTGACTTCTTAACTGATTCTGAAGTGATCACACCTAAATGTGACTGAACTATCATCTATTATGTTCCTTGGTGCTCACTAGAACCAGTACAGTGACCATATGATATTTAGGCTCCTTCAATCTAGTAAAATAACTGAATGAACAGACTCACCGAATAGCTGTCAGCACCTGAATGGGGACGGCCATCTTCGAACTATGTTGTTTATGTCTTGTAGTTCATGATACAACACTCGTTTTATAACTTGCAGTTCATAAACCACATTACAATACAACCGTTATATAACTGTAGTTTGTATTTTGGTTTAAATTGGAATTGCTGGTTTACATCAGACAATCAGCCCATTGATTTTATCTCCATTAATGTGTTATTCTGGTGAGCAAATCTTTTCAAAAAATAACTTACACCGAACGAGTTGAGTCAGGTGCCATCGGGCAAAAATTGCATAAATGTATTATTATTATTATTTTTTCCATAATTGATTTGTTCGATCTTCTTCATACATTTTTTTTTATATTACTTTATTCTAATTTAGTTTATTTTTTTTTCTTTAAGTATTATTACAGACAAGACAAAATTACAACAGCTAATACCCTACTACAAAACAAGCAAAAGTTAAGATTAAAAAAATAAAAAAATAAAAGAAATAAATATACAGCACCGCCACCAGCAGCAGCAAAAACAGCATGCAGCAACAAAATAATAATAATAATAAATGGAACATACATTTTATTGTTATTATTATTATTCATCCTGGGTATCCTGGACAAAGTCGGAAATGTTCGTAGACACATGGCCTTTGCAAGTTTGTAGTGATACTTTCACACCCTGATTTATCTTCTTTGTTTCGTTACAGATGTGTTGACGACTCAGACAAAACGTTTGGTCTTGGAATTGCATCACTAATCGGCCGAGCAGCAGGTAAGCATGCAAAATTGTGTTTACCATGTCTTCAGGGAAAATGGGAAAACATTACTTTGGACTCCGCTCAAGTTTATAGACACTACATCACTCTATGTGCCCAAAACATACAGCACAGCTGGTAACCATGCATTCCAGGCACATGCTCCTCAACTCTGGAATGGGCTTCCACAGTTCATCCGCTGCTCCCCTTCTTTGGATGCTTTTAAGAAGGCTTTGAAAACTCATCTCTTCGAACAATGGCCAACATTTAACTGTATTACTATTATTTTGTTATTTTTTTCTGGACTCTGCTCAGCGCTGTGAAACCAACTAGTTTGATGAGTAAGAGCGCCCTATAAATATATTTATTGTATTATTGTGTTGTGAAAATGGTTGGGACCCGAACCCACGACCTCGTACGTTCTGGAGGAGATGCTTTTATATCTTGACCACAAAGTGTGACCTGTGAAGAGAGACCAGGGTTTGAATATTGAATTATCAATTAATTTGAAGGCAGCTTAAAACAACCGCATGTCTAATTCGATTTGCTGCAATTCAGGAACAGTATAAATTTAAAACGAAGAGCACATTGTTTGTTCTATACAGGGTTCTTACCTGCACCTCTCTACATCGGAGCAGCCATACAGAGCACGTGCTTACTGGATCGAATTGAATGTGGCATCACCGGAGATTGTCTCGTCTACAATTCTCAGAAGTTCCGACTGATATTCTTGGCTGTTCTATTCAGCCTTAGTGTAAGTGTAGTGTTAATAACTCATTTAAACGATGTTTTTATTAAATTAAAGTTATGGTATAATATACAATTTTGATTTTTAGAAACTCATTTATATCGTGTATGTGAATACATTGCATCCTACATTCAATTTGTGAATTTTTCATCCTATTTGTTGGTCATGGTTTTGTGAAATATTAAAGGGACACATTGCTCTCGGATGAAGGCGCTTTGGGATGTAAAAGCGTTTTTCATTGTGTGGTTTTACTATTACTTCGTAAACTAACGTGGTCGATAAATGTTTGTGGGCCAAACATTTTGTTCCACAACATGGCGGACCGTGTTAGTTTAGGAACTACAAGGACACCAAACAAAATCGAGTGATAATTGTGTGAAACATAGTACCTTTAATACATCGTTCCACCATTATTCATTTCATAAAAAAAGTTGGTTTTGTGTTTACCCAAAGCGAGTAATCGAAAGACACAAGTCCCGTTGTTAGTGAAAACAATGACCATGTCTCCTCGTTGTTATTAGATTTAACCCTCTATCAGGGCCCAATTTCATAGAGCTGCTAAGCACAAAAATTTGCTTAGCATGGAAATTTGCCTTGATAAAAACAGGATTACCAGCCAAATTTCTATGTGATTTTCAGGATAAGCAAACAACAGCTGAGTACATTAACAAGCAATATGCAACAAATGGAAATTTGGTTGGTAATCTTGTTTTTATCAGGGATGCTAAGCACATTTTCGTGCTTAGCAGCTCTATGAAATTGGGCCCAGGAGGCGGAGGGGGTGCACAACCATACTTTTGCCATTAACTTTTAACGCTGGATCCGATTACAAACATTGTTTTTATCTTCTCTTTTATCATTTCATTTATTTTAAAAACAATTCTTTCCCACCTTTTAAAGCAGTTATATTATTTCATATTGTTAATCAAACATTGTTGTTATCCGGGTCAGCTGTTACCATGACAACCGTTTGTTAACAAGTTTGATATTAACGTTTTTGGTGAAATTTTGTTGATGTCTCATTCATCAAAATAATGTCCTTTCGTTTTCAGGTGTTCAGTCTGATGTGCTACATCGTGGCCACAATCAAGGCAACAATGGATGAAAACAAACTAGAAAGAGAAAAACTAGATGGAGGGTTAATAAAGGTGAACGAAACTCCAGTGATCTTTATCTTTTCTTCTTCGTTTTTGTCTTCTTCTTCATCTTTATTATGTTTCTCTAGTTTAAGCAGTTTACTGTTCAAGAAAAACTAACACGCCCTGACAAATAAGATAATGTTACAAAAGGGTTTGTATTGTTGGGTGAGATCACCATCCATTTAGAAGAATAACACTATTTGTCAAATCCGTTAGTTGATTTAGAAGCTTAAGATGGTCCTATTCGGCAATTTTTTAATGTAGGTGCTCGTTTTTTTAATAACACAGCATTTGAGAAAAGTTTCAGTATCATTTTTAAAAGATGGTATACCCAATTGCCCAGCCCCGTCCACCCCCGACCCCTAACCCCACATAAAACAAAACAAAACGAGAACAAACAAAAAGGGGAAAACATGACAACAACAACAAACAAACAAACAAACAAACAAACAAACAACCCAACAAACAAAGAAACAAACAAACAAACAACCCAACAAACAAACAAACAAACAAAAAAACAAACAAACAACCCAACACCCCAATAAAAAAGTAAACAGCAATAAGTAAATAAAAAACATCAGAAAAGGGGTGGGGTTTTTTTTACTCTGAGTAGCCTACCAACATTCGCAGCTATTGACAGACGGATCAGTTGAAAGCTCTCTCACGCCAATTTACTTTAATCATGTATGTATTATTTATAATTTTAGAAATAACATTTACTTTTTCCCCCCTCAGAATGGACTGGATGTGAAGCAGATTGAAGGGGCAGAAAATAAGGGATATGACATGGACGTCGGCACGCAGACCAATCTAACCGCATTCTAATCAAAACCGTTCCGCCGAGTTAAAAGGCTGAGCACGGAATTTTAGCCCCCTTTATTGACTAATATTGAATAATCAACTTGCTAATACATTGTTAATTAATCAAAAGTTTTAATTTAGCACCTTTTGAGTCCAGGCTTAAGCTTCCGCAATGTAAAAAAATTGCAATTTTTTTGTTTTCCTAAAAATATGTCATGCTGCGCAGTAATTCATCAGTTAAGGACTATGTCAAGGGCGTTTTGGCAGAAAGTTAAAAAATATATATAAATAATAATAAAATAAAAATACAAATAAAAGCGACAGAAACAAAAGCTGTTCCGACTGAAAGGTCGGAACAGCTTATAAAAAGAAATTATCTTTATATATATATATATATATATATATATAAGTAAAAAACACAAGGAATCAAACAATAAACAAAATAAAGCGCTAACTGTTATAACTTACAAACTTAAAGATGTCCCGATCATAGATTTATACAGTGCTGTGTGTTCAACCGAGTAAAACCCCTGTGAAGACGAACATTTTGTGTTCTGTGGCGTTTTTTTCGAGAGATAACCTAATTTGCCTGTGACCTTCTAAATTAATATTATAATGTTTGTGTGTGTTAGAATTTTTAAAATAACATAGTTAAGATATATATATATATATCTATATGTATATGCTGCAGTCTTTAAGTTTTATATTAATCTTGAGAACTAACACATTTGTGTTAAAAATAAATAATAATTTTACTTTGTGTGGTTCAGTTTCTATTTTGTAGCGAAGATGCATTTTTCTAATTTCAAGCTGTCTTCTCCATGCGAAACTCATAAAAATAGTCTGATTTTCTTGTCTTTTTCATATGAAGAAATACATAAAATGAAATTAAAAGAATTGAAACATGTCTATGCTTGTTTTAAAGAGTTTATAGATATTTTTAAATCATGTTATGCTGTTATATATTTTTTGTCAATAGCGTAATTGAATATGTTGGGTTAAATTATATTTCAATCGAGTTTGGTGATTTATCGTTGTCATAAATAATACTACAGCATATATTGTGCCTTAAATGGTGTGTACAGCATTGGTAATTGTCAGAGACTTGTATCCATACTTGATGTGACCCAACATATACGTGAAACAACAAACCTGTGAAAATTTAAGCTCAATCGGTCTTCGGAGTCAACAGTGAAAAAAAAATGTTTTCACTGTTTTCAAACATCGGATTTTATCACCAGTAAGGTATACAGACTATTTTTTTACACATTTCCAAATACTATAATATTTCAAGCAAAACTATTTCAATAGAAGTGTCCCTCCATGGCCACTTTTATACCGTGTAAGTTATGTGCAATTAGTATGTGAACATTTATATTTACAATCTCACCAATGTTGCACACACCCTTTAACATTTAATACAAGTTTCACACCTCGCTAAGAAATGACTTGTAATATATACTTGGTCCATATTTCACTTTAACCGGGTCAGAAATGACCCGGATTCAGGGTCCCAGGGGGCATGACCTAATGCTGTGTAATCTTGATCCGTATAGACCTTATGCATATGACGTCATTTGAGTAGGGCGCCCTCGCCTAGAGGTCAAAAGAAAGATGTTCATTGGCCAGTCCTGTGCGCCGCGCGTACAAATCAGTGCGTTTCCATTGTTTCATCGTCAGTTTACCTCTAAGATGGCGGCTTGGTGACGTCAATGCATAAGGTATGTTCTGGGTCCAACCAAACCGAAGCTGCGTCAAACTAACCCGGAAACTGAGTCCAAGTTCAACTTTTGAATAAGATTCTGGGTGAGCCTGACCAAGAAATTGGTCACCCCCACCCCCACCTTGAATCCTGATCAATTATGACCCAGAAATGTTTAGGGCGTACCTTTTTGTTCGATTTTGACTTACTTACGCTTGATTTTGTTTGAATGGTAACTATAAAATTTGTTTAATTGTAAAATAATTATGTTTTTTGTGAAAAAATAAAAGTTTTATAATACTCCTTTAAAGTAATGTGAGTGAGAATTATTTTTAAACCACGGTAAATATTTCTCCTGATGTTTTCGCCATCAACGGTATATTATAGAACTTATACAGTGGATAAAATGTGTCTCTTGATGACGCAGAAGACCAGTCATTGATATTGGCCTTGAACGTGAAGCGGAACTTTGTAAATGAAATTTACCCCACCCCTTTTTTACAAGATGGCACTTGTTTTTTTTAAACACTCAATTATTTTATTATCATTTTTTTTTTTCTTTTTTCAAATCGGACCTCCTTATCCTTCAGCAGAGATCGTCTCTATGATTTTATGTATTTAGTTACATCAAAATTGTCTCAATCATATGTATTGACCTCTAAAACATGATTAGATGCTTAAATACAGAGTAATAGCAAACAAACTCCATCAATTTTTTCATAATGGAAACAGCTAATTTGCATATTATGCAAATTTGAACCCTTTCCACTCATTATGTTCGAGTAGACTTTTAGTATGGTGCATGCTCAGAGGACATGTCTGTTTTGCATAGAAGTGAGACAAAAACAATTTGTTTCTTCAATTTGTAGTGGGTTGAGCCCTAGAATAGGCTAGATTGACATACTCGAGGCCAGCTTGAACCTGAAGTACAATCACAAGCCCCACAAGTAATTACCATCTTAAACTTCGCTTCATCGCTTGTTTGTTTGTTTGTGTGTGGTGTTTGTTTGGTTGGTTGTTGGTGTATGTTTTTAAGTTGATTTTTGTCAAACGAAGGAATGCCGATTTATTTGCAAATTTATCTAGAAAGAATAAGTTAAAGTCACATGTGAATGTTTCAGTTAACTACAGTGTCTGCTTGTTGAGAAAACAGGCAAAACTTGTCACGGTATTTCATTTTTTATATTTTTGGTTACTTTTTTTGCTGTACTTTCAGATCATGCACGATGCTTGCTTTTTGACTAGGTAGAAAATATAACACCCTGGATTTCGATATTACGTGTTAAACAGGATCGCTATGTCACCGTTCTATAGATGCCGATAGCGCCGAACAGGTACACTAATGACCGATGAGAAGTTGGACACTCGGTTTGCCGTTCGACATGCGAATGTCGAACATGCTCAATTACTGGTTTGGCATTCAACTCTCTGCATAACATAAACAGCATTGTGTGTTTGATAGGAACCCCATTCGTCAGGGCAATTGTTTCATTTGGTTGGTTTTATAAGTTTAATGTCTTTTGAAAACTAGATGATTCGTACCAGCCCAGTCCAATTCTGATGATCGTTGTCATGTGAGGGCCTTTGTTCAATCATGGTGATGAAGTTAATTTCGTAACAAATATTCTTTTATAAATTCGATAAACAAAGCACTGTTTTTGTATTATCCTTGTTAGCAACAGCAGCTATTTGAAATTTACTCTAGGAGTAGGACAGTCTGACGTCACGAAAGTGCAGGTGGACGGGCCTACTTTGTTATTCAACTGAGTTTTATGAATTGCATGACGTAAATTCATAATGTCTGTGGTTTGGTTCATACCAAAAGTAAGAATGCATTAAGCTAGACGACCGACTTGACTTCTCCTTCTGTTCGAAACCTGAAGTTCCATAACAACTATTTACAGCATGTAAACGAGAGATAACATTTCCCTTTGTGATGGTAATGGCGGAATGATTATTTGTGGCAAGTTCCACACCAAAAATTGCGGGTATTCTTTTGAAATTACCTTTGCCCCTCAGGTACGCTCAGAAATGAGAATATCTCGCTGGTTTTAAACACAAGTGCAATTGTCGTATTTGTTTAATTGAATAAAATGGCTCAATGGGATCCATGCTTTCATGAACATGGGATCTCGAGTGTCATCGAAGGTCATCGAGTGGTACGAATTGTTTCTCCTACAGACACAACACAAAGGGAGATACAAGACTTTGGTCTTTACACTAGATAACACAATTTTAGGCAGAAATAAGTTAATCTAAAAATTACCCCTTGTGCATGGTTGTGAGATATGACACAAATCAAGGAGACTTAAAGCGCCCAAACGTATCATAGTTTTTTTTTTTTTAACGTGAACAATTTTCCAATTTGTGTAAAGGTTTAATGTGTGAAATTTGTTTTAAAAGATTAATATATTTTACTCGTCAATGACACAATTATGCAACTCAAGTAGATGACAAACCAACTATCGCATCATGGGTTTATTTGGGGGTTTTGGGATGCCTATACGAATGTTTAAGCACCTCTCGTTTTGATGAGACGGATCGCAAGTTTACAGATTTTTAAAAGAACGTGAAAGTAATGAGAATGATCGTTTATTGATCAGTTACTAACATACAGATAAAACATAACAGATACTGGGCAACAAAAAATAAAACAATAAGCTTATACCAAATAAATAAACAAATGGAAGCAAAACAACCGAAACATTTAAATACCTAAATAGGCCTACCTACAAAAAAAACTTTAAAATAGATACATATATAAAATAAAGAATAACGATAATATCTGTTTAACTATTAATTAAAGTAAGTCAGCACATTTGTTGTGTTAAACCTACATATTAATAAAAATGATAATAATAACAGTGTTTATAATTTTAAAAAATAATATAATTGTTCTGCTATCTGCTGCTTATTATTTCGTTGGTAATGTTGTCCAGGTATTTCTTATAGTCTACAAGGAAAACTTCACCGTAGCGCTTATAACCTAGTACTAAGCACGATATAAATGTAGTAGCAATAGTTGCAGCCGTAATAGTAGTTTTAGCAGTAAACGTAGTAGTTTTCAAATGTGTATATATTATTGTTTATGGTTATACAACACCTTTAACTGTGACAGGATCTGTAATTAGAAATTTGTAGAAATACATGCAGGACCTTGCACTGTGGCTAAATAACGCAACACCGGCATAGAACGATGATCACTCGGCAAATACATAACGGCGGTGCCTGGCAGAGACGAAGCATTTCGCAACAGGTATTTCATATTTTCCCTATTTTGTATATTATTGTACAAATTATATTTGTTACCGTTGATTGTAATTGTTGACTCCTTCACACGTGGACTTAAAGTAATATAATTTGATAATGAATATTAACACCTTGGATCGGCAACTCTGTTTATAGCATTCGAAATAGTAGCAGCTATCACTACCATAATTATTTGCTACTAAATGGTGTCTATTAATGGCGGTATCCGCTGTTAGATATTGAAGAAATAAATATAACGAAATATTTAAATGAAATGCGATTAGGCTGAACCAAATCAAATTGACTAAAATCAAGTGTATACGCATGCAATAGTTAAGTTCTGAGACAATTCGTTCAAACATGTCAGTACTACATGGATGTAGATCATTTTGAATAATGTAATAATATTTATTTAAACTTAGTTGAGTTCGAAACGGTTGACTTAGATTTTTATTTAAAAAACAAAACGGGGCTGTTAGCAAATAACATTAATGATAACTTTGAACTCTTGTGTACACATTGTGAAACTGTATATTATCCCAACTTGAAGGTTTGATCGACTTCGATACCCTGAACAACCTACGAGATTATTCCACCATTTAAAGCTATCGAAAGATCGAGAGACCCATCGAGATGGGGCGATCAGGGTTCTTCAACAGCCCCGTAGCTTTTGGCTTCTGTGTGACCCTTCTACTGATGTTCCAAGTCAGTGTCGGTGTCTTCATTGCGGGCGTTCTCACAACCTTAGAGAAACAGTATCGCCTCAAATCATCCGTGTCCGGCATAATCATCTCAACCAGTGACATTGCTAGTCTCGTCTCAACCGTTATGGTGACTTACATCGGGCAGAAATTTCACCGGCCCCGTATTATCGGTGTTCTTGGACTCTTTATTGGTCTTGGCGGAATTCTAAGTGGTTTGCCTCACTTCATGTATCCAGCCTACAGAGACGGTGAGGGTAACACGACACAGAGCGGGTAAATCAACGAATATGTTCCTAGTGATGAAACCCAATATCTTTTAGTTCAATTTAAACAAGTCCTTTCAAACTACACCAAAGGGAGCTTTGTTGTTAACCCTATCAGGACCGGGCTTTTTTTGGACTTACGGGGACCGGGGGGGGGGGCCCCAATTGCCCCCCATGATAATTTACAAA
>JAUELU010101471.1:0-11538 GCA_032357145.1 Evasterias troschelii | reverse complement strand
AGCAACACACCTTGATGGCATTTGTTAAAATCAACGTAAAAAGACCCCAAAAGAGAGAGACAAACTTCTTCGAACTTAAGTTCTGCGCAGTGTTTGCATGGCCCCACGCACATGACGTTCTGCTGAATTGCCTTTGTTTACGTCGCGGATTTTATGTTAATGAGGAGGTATGGGTGGGGCGCGGCGGCCCCCCTAAATTTCGAAATGATTCTTTTAATGGTGTAAAATGGCTTGTAAAAAAAAATTAATAATCAAATATATGTTGTAGTAGGCATACTTTATTGTTTACAGCATTAACAAATTCT
This sequence comes from Evasterias troschelii, assembly GCA_032357145.1. NCBI lineage: Eukaryota > Metazoa > Echinodermata > Asteroidea > Forcipulatida > Asteriidae > Evasterias > Evasterias troschelii. The sequence continues at coordinate 11,233 of JAUELU010101471.1, read as the reverse complement.
ATTTCATAGGCCCTTTAAGAAAAAGTTTATCGTTGACCATTCAACAAAATGAAATAAAACAAAATGATAGATTGTTGATAGAGCGCAATAGTGGAGTTCGGATAGGCAAGTTGGCATTCAAGATCAAGAGAAGAGTGTGAAGACTGCGAACGGTAACAGAAGATCTAACCCGTTCTCTTGCAGGGCCCACCCTACTTTTCTGGTAACCCCACCCACCCCTGATGTTCAGCAACCTTGTAGATGTTGTCCTTGCTTGTGTAGTTTTCAAGGTGACGTTACTGTCTTTGCATTTTTAATTTGCAAATATGGGTCGAAGCCAATGATGCTTACTAAATTAGGAGACTAATCTTACTGGAAATTGTTGTCAGGGTTGATACTTAAATTCATCGGTTGTCATGTTATTTACAATTGTCATGATTTTTTGATTTTTTGTATAGAGCTTATATTTTTGAAATAAGAGCACCAAATCCTACGGAGCCCCTAAAGTGACAGGAAAAAAGAATTTAAAAAGGTAAAACAAATATCCAAACTATTTCGTTCCCTCGAAATACTAGTTCGTTACCTCGAAATACTATTTTGTTACCTCGAAATATTATTTCGTTCGAACGAAATAGTTATATTTCATTCCCCCGAAATGCTATTTCGTTCCCTCGAAATGTTATTTCTAGGTAACGAAATATTTTTTTTGTTTACTTTTTTTATTTTTTTGTACCTGTCCCTTTAGGGGCTCCGTAAAATCCAACTCAAACTTCTGTATAATACATGATTTTGAAAGACAAGTAAAAGAGATTGAAGAAATAAAATGGAAATTAAATAAAAATAAAAAATTAGATTCTGCATTTCTCCCCTCCACTGCTGCATTGTGTTCTGCTGACCAAAAACTCACCACCATAAATAATTTAGAAGTACAGTGAAATATTCTAGTTCAATTACCTTTCTGATTAATGTTTGATTTATGAGAATCATGTCGATAATTTAAAGCTAAATTAATAATTAAAGATCTTTTCATTTCAGTTCAATTCAATTCAACTCAACATTTATTTCCATTTTGCAAAATGTACATACAATTAATATTAAGAAGGTCTATTAAGCAAAGATGTACATATATAAAGAATTTATGAATTTTTTTTTTTAGAGACTCAATGAAGCAGAGGCAAATATGGAGGCATATTCAGAAACAGGACAAACAAACAAAAAAACGTTACCAAACGAGCTAGGATGGAAAAAGAAGGGAAAACATAACTACGAACTCAAAGAAGGATGTAAAGAGAAGAAGCTACTCAATATAATTGGAGACAAGATGTTTTTTGTAACGGTTCTTTAGTCGTCAGCACAAAAATGTTCCCCCTCCCCTTACAACTATAGGAACATAGTCTCTTGAAGCTTGGCTGGACGACAGCTCGCTGCTGGTATTGGGTCTGTTTCAAGTAGGTCTCCGTGTTGGTGTTTCACCTATACAAGCTACCTCAGTTGTTCCCTGTCACATGTTGGTTCTAAAAGTGCAAAAGTTACTGCAAAATTATTTCTGAATGCACACGATTGGCCATGGTAAAAATTTAGATGAATTTACATTTTTTTTTTCTTCAGAAAACGCGACGTCCAACCCCCACGTTGTAGTAGCTGAGATGTCCGGTCATGTTGACCAGAACAGCTTGTTGCATTAGATCTATAGGCTTCAGTCCACGGCCCAAATCAGAATGAGATTCTGTATTCCATACAATCAGTGCTTTTGAATATAGCGCAAAAATCCGTATCTTTCAGAACAATATAAATCATTAAGTGGTGACATTCCACTGACAGTAAACCACAGTCAAAGGAATGTACAAATGAATTGTTGAGTACAAGTTCCAATCCCGGTGTCACGTCATCGACGTTCCGGCGTACTGAACGTTCCAGGTGACGTAGGCATGCGCGACCGTACTATTCGTTTCAGCCGTGTTGGTGACGTGGTCTCCTTCTCGTGCTCTTAAATTGCCTCGTCGTAATAATATTGATCAGATTGGACACGTACAGCCCCCCTTTCCCCCTATATGCCTTTGCCTATATGCATTTCCGCTTGTAAGGTATCGAGTTATTATTGATGCCTTCACACCTAGAGTTACGAAACGACTTTACATGCTTGTGCGTTCATCACTACTAAAGCTATGGGCGGCGCCATGACAGCTAGAGACTAGAGGCACACTCAGCGCGGCACAAAAATGACTACTTTCGCTTGCTACGCGCAGGCATGATATGAATAATGTATTATGTTTAGTCTCTGGAACGTTTAGCACGCTGGAATGCTCAGTGCGCGACACCGGATGGCTTTTGGACTTTATTCCAGTGTAAGAACAAAAGGTGGGAAATAGGTCCCAATGGAGAAATGCCACCTCAGAAACAAACGGCCCGTTTGGCCTTTTTCTGTGAAAGTGGTTCACTCAGTTTAAAGTTACCCCTTTTATTATTATTTTTTTTTCACTAAATAAATTTGCACTTTTGCCAGTTTACATCCAATGTAAGTCGAAGATTCTATCAACTGGGGTCATAGTCGCTTGGTTGGGAAGCAGTTTTAGCACCTACAAATTAATAATTGTTTATTTGTTTAAAACCTAGTAGGGGCCTATATGAGAAGTCTCCCGAATTCCGAATAATCTACTGTGCGGCAGTAATATAAATAGCAAACAAGTTATCAAAGAGCAAAATCTATCTAGCATACACGTGATGTACCGCAAACCAAATATAAACAAATAACAAATAAAAGGAGGAGGTATTATGAGAGAAAATAAAACACCCACAGGCTAACTGTTACTTCAGGTTATTTGGGATGAATTCACTTGATCAACATAACCAGCCGTCCCGTCACGGTCTTCTTGCCACGAAAATCACAGCTTTATCACAAAATAGAATGGTCCTCTGTTTACCTTCATGACACCATTTATAACTTATGTATAGTGCTACAGGGGTCCAGACTGCTATCAAACAGCACGATGAGTCATCCAGTTGCAAGTCACATGGGTCAAACATAAACGTTAATTTAATGTTTAATGTTATACATCGGATCCGCTTGAAATCATTTGAAACATTATACTGTCCAAAAGAGAGTTCAAACAAAGTTCGCAATGAGCACAGTATGGAAGTAGTGTGCAGGTCTGCTCCCACACCGAGTCCCATGAACGTATCGCATGAGCTCTCGCTACGGAGTTTATGCTTCGCTAGCCCCCAGTAAATTACAGTGGCATTTCCCAATTCAAACCAATTCGCCACAACAAAATAGACTCAACCTCTTTCCCACTGGCGATTAATCTCGCTGCGTATTTTTTTTAAATGAATTTTTGTTGTATCCCTTCTGCATGCGTTTTTGGTCCCCTCTTTGAAGTAAAATCGAATTGAAACGGATTACGTGTTTCCAAAGTATTTTCCTTCGACAGTTTACCATAATTTTAAGTTGCAAAACTCAGAAATGTTTACAAAAAGACGTAACGAACAATTATCCCCAAGTCATACGCCACTTTTTAGAGTTGGTTACAATAAGATAAGTACCGTAAAAGCAAACCCAACTGGATTGTGTTTGTATCATCACTAGTCAAGTGGTTCACATTGACAGCTTTATTTGAATAACAACAATGTTGATACCACAGACAACCTTTTAGACCGTATCAGGGAATGTCATGGTCATGTATAAAGTTCATGAGATTCTGGTGTGGGTACGTAGACTATTGTCGTAAGGTACTGTGAACAAGTTGAGAAGTATATACATATGTTAAGATATTTACATAATGGCCGAATTTATGGATAAATTTGAGCTGTTGGGTACGTTCTCTGTAATTAACCTTAAAAAAAAAATAATAATAATTTGTTATTGACAATGTGAAAGGCCTACACATGATTTTCCAATTGCATCATTTTCCAGGTTGTGGTTAAACAGCCAAAGGATTGAAAACCTCAAGTTCCATAAATACATCCTCGAAATCTGAAATCATCATACAGCGAGCACTATTGCAATGGTTGCATCAGGCCACCGTATAATGCAGTCTTAAGCCCTTGTACCATAGAACGCTATAAATTACGTGCGGGTTTTTCCAGTTGTGTGAAACTACCAATGCACATAGGATTTAGGCCGATAAACTTCCTGTACATTCATAATGCGGAAGTAGGGTTTTCGAAGACGTGCACTGTTTTTGAGCCGATTGGTGTTTGTTGCTAAGAATCCATTATTTTTGCCGGCCATCAGCCACTTCCGAAGGTTCAGCAAAGCAGTTCAATTGTACACAGTGAGTATAAAGTTAGGCACGTCATATACAACATCAATTACGACTTAATTTCCACTGGGGGTCTATGTTGTCCCAATGCATATGACCAGTGTGTTTAATAATTGACAGGTGGGGTATTGTGAAAATTAAAATTAACATGTTTTGGTTCAAACAAACCAGTATTTGGTATATGAACAGTACACGCTCAAACGAATTTGACAATTTTTATGGAAGCTACGACAAACGAAACTATCGATGTTCTAGAAGTATTTGTTTGTTTTTGTGAAACCCAATTATTGACTAGTGTACCGCCCGTTAGCAATTTTTTTTTCGTACCACACGTTGGCCACGGAGTCAACAATGAAGGGATCCGGGAAAGCGCCCATACCTTATGCGTGTATGCATTGGCTCTAGTGCCGCCCGCTATATAGGAAGTCCTGTTCTGTGTGAGCCAAAGCCGCCATTTTAAGGGTCCTTGAGACGAATTGTGGAGTCAACATCCCAAAATAGAACTCAGACACACAATTACATGAAAGCTGGTCAGTTTGAACCGGTGTGGACGGAGATTCTGTCCCCCGGAGATTCTGTCATATGGAGAACTGTGTACAAACTACTTTTGATAGCGCACTCTTTTGAATCATCCCTCTCCAGCCCACGTTAATTTCCCATATGGGAGACAGAATCTCTTATCTTGTTATAATTTTAAAGGTGAAATATTGACAATCATTTTCAAACTATAATTATATTCATAAATATGGCGAACAAATGACACAATTCATTAAAATGTAAGTGGCAAGTAAGTCCATTGCTGTTTTTCTTCCGAGTGCAAAAAGTTTTACCCAGTCAGAGCTGTGAATGGAGAGAGTTGTGACGTAGAGGGACCAGTTTTCCATGTTTACGTGGTTCTGGACGCCAATTTTTGTCCAAAATGCAGCACAACTCAATGTGCAATATGGTCTGGCACTTTGTGTGTTCGTACATGCGTTTGTTGGACCAAAAATGGAGCTACTAATCGCAAGTTGTCTTATCTTTTTCCATAAACGGCTCTAATCTGCTGCCACCTAGTGTCTATAATTGTCAACCCAATGTTGCACTCAGTGATTGTATGAACTAACGAAAATTACATTCGTTTTACTTCAGGGTTCTCATCAAGATGGCCGAAGCTGCACTTCACACTGAGACCACTTGCAAGATAAGACGTGTACACATTGAATGCCCAATCTGCCTCACTCGGTTCATCGATCCGAAAATCCTGGACTGTTTGCACAGCTTCTGCTTAAAATGTGTCCAGGAACTTATAGACAAACAGGATCTAACGATAGATATTATCGTTTGCCCAGTTTGTAGAGAGAAAACTTCAATCCCAGATAAGGGACTGTCGGCTCTTCTCAACTGCTTTTTCTTGAGCTCGCTTATTGATGACGTCACCAACCTGGAAGGTCCGGAGGAGGACATTAACTCTCCTGTGTCGACTTGCGAAGGATGCGACGAAGGTCTTGAAGCTGTTTCACGGTGTGTTGACTGTGATGCAAATTTGTGTAAGACATGTATAGAAAGACACGGGATTTTGAAAATGAACAGGCATCATCAAATCGTTAATGCTGTCGGCTCGTCAAATGAGCCACCCAAAGACATGGACCAAACTCAATCTCCAAAGTGCCGGAAGCACACTGATCAGGAACTGTGTTTTTATTGCGAAACGTGTGATTTACTTGTATGTTTGAAATGTGTAGCATTCGATCATCGAGCACAAAACCATGTTCTTGTTGAAATCAACGATTCCGTAAGATCTCACCGTCAAGCTGTTGAAGAGACATTGGTGAAGTTTGATGATTGTCGCAAGCAATTCCAAAAAGTGGATGACTCTATCAAAAACTCACGGCGTAGATTACAGCTCATGGTCGACCGGGCTCTTCGAGATATTGTGGCTAAGGAGGAAGAGGAAATCACTAAAATAAGAAATGCATCTCGCCTCCTTCAGGAAAGAGTCACTCAAATAAGTCAATATAGAGGTGGGGAATTTGAAAGCATACAGAGCAGCAATCAAGATAAGATGAGCCGTGCAGAGCAGATCGTAGCTTCAGTCAATGACTTGATGCAACATGCTGATGACTTTGAGCTGCTGGACCTCAAGCCAAAGGTTATGAACAACTTGGCATTCCACAAAGAGTGTCAGTTTCAAACAATGCAGCATAGCAAGTCATTTATGTGGTTCAAAGGTCAAGATATCATCACTGATGCATGTCTAGGTGAAATACTAGAGGAAGAGAAGTGGGAGGTGAGGACCGAGTTTGGTAAAGAAGAGGAAGGTGAGGGGGGGTTGAAAACGGCAATAGGCGTTGCTTGTTTTAGCAATGGTGACATTGTTGTTACTGATATCGACGGGCTGCCAATATCTACATTTACATCAATGGGTAGCTACAAATCTACAGGTGTTCGAAACGAATCAGAGGATGGTAAACTAGAAGAACCTTTTAAATTAGCTTTAACCTCTGATGACCTGCTTCTGGTCATTGACAGGGTGAATGTAAAGGTTTATGATAAGGACCTGCACTATATTCGTCAGTTCAGACCCTCACTAAATGAAGAGGGACAGTCAGAGAGTCTACTCAGTGGAATCGCTGTGGACAAGAAAGATCGGATTGCAGTGGCTGACTTTGAGAGAGAGGTAATATCTCTCCACAATATGGACGGATCAATCATTTCCAGATTACATCATGGCGATATTGGTAATCCATGCGATCTATCAGTTAGCAGCAAAGATCGTGTAATCTTCACAAACTACAACAAGATGAAACTAGTTTGTATGGATTTCACGGGAAACGAGGTGTTCAATATCGGCACCTTCATTGACGGCAAACCTGTAAGTCCTCATGGTGTGTGCTGCGACGATGCTGGAGACATATATGTGTCCATTCAATACGATGAAGTGAGAACCTGCGAGATACATCATTACGATGCATCAGGTGAGCACATCGGGTGTGTAGCTCGTGACTTTAGCGATGCTGGATGCATGACGTTTACTCCTACCGGTGACCTCATCGTGGCTGATTGGCACTCGGTCAAGATATTGCATCGCGTGTGAGTGTCAATGACGGCATAGTCGAAAGTGATACATAATCAACTTACAAATTGGTCTGCTTTGTTAACCATATGACTACTGTTCTTGTGTACAATCTTCATTTTTGTGCCTATTGGTATTTTTCGTGTATTGATTTTGCTAAAAAAAATTGACATTCAAAACCTAATTTTTTAAACGTACCAATCACCTCATGAAATAAAAAATGTTTGACTTATGCTTTCACTGAGGCACCTACGAAGTTCCGCGAGCCGGTTAATCAAAACATAAGAGGTTCTTGGTGGATGTGAAATCTTGACAATTAGTGTTAGGTACCTCACAGCTAGATACCACTTTCAGGAAACTCAAAGCTCCGATACTCAGTTTGTAGGAAAACATGGTTTGAGAGTGCAGGTTCTTGCTTTTAAAATTCCTGCAGCGTGGGCCGCTGTCACCACATACTGACGTATTTCAATAATGTCCATTGTCCGACCACACCATAGACTCTGGTCAGTTCATATGCTATGATATCCTAAGCTGGACTATACCACACTGCCTATAGGGAGTGCCAATCTACAGGGGTCAGGGATTAGGTCGGGGGGGGGGGGGGGCAGGCAAAACACTGCCAGCATCCTTCGTGTACAAAATCGGTTTGAAAATTGTCAATGCTAGACGAAGCAATATAAACTTAAATAACCTTTAACTAACATATTCATTTTCAGCCTTAAAACTCACTGGTGGCCTTAAATAACGTCTATGGTTTAAATTGACGCATGCATTTTACAAACTTTTATTATAATCTTTTTTTTAAAGAGAAAAATCGTTACGTAATAATGAGTATATTAAAATGAAGTAACAGCTGATATTGTTCTTTACAAAAATCTAATAATTTTGCATATTGTAGAATTTCACTTTAGACATACCATTGGAAACGATATGGCGCCACCTACAGACATTGCAGTAATAACGTTTGCAGTAGAAAGCAAAATGCTACGTATAATCAGCTTTAATTAGTCTTAAACGTAAAAACTAATGCTATTTTAAATTCTGGTAACTATATTTAAAAGAAAAACCACCAAGTGCCTGTAAATGCATTTTCTTGGCGGTACTGTTATGGATTTATTTTTAAATTTAAATCACTCAATATTGATGATCGAAGTAATTTAAAATAGTTGATTGACAATATTAAATAATACGTGCATACTCTGTAATTGGTAAAATATGGTAGTTTCCTATTTAATTCAACCGTGAACCTTTTAAGCATCATGTAGTCTATCTATAATTGTAAGCAATTTGTAACATTGGACTTAATATACCATTAATAACATTACAATAAATAAAACTTATGAACTCTAACAAGTGTCCAAGTTCATGGAGCTGCTTAACCATAAATTATTGCATTAAAAAGTTCAGCTAAGCAAATTCAAGCAGGATACCAGTGACAGAATATGTACATATGTGACTTGGTATTTTGGTTGGTCACCTTATAATCTGGTAAGCATTTGTTTAAACATAAGCAGCTCTATGAATTTGGGCCCAGATCAACGGAGGGCGCGCGCTGGTGCAGTAACTGGGTTAGAGTCCAATGCACAACAACAGGCCTGCTTTGATCATGATGACAGCCCACCTTTTAAGTTTCTTTTTTCTTCCATGAACGGCAGTGTTTATCACTGAACAGTCGCCTACACAGTGACATTATTTAATGGGTTATTTTGATTGTGCCAATCGAAATAAATACTGGGGATATTGTCTTCAAAATGTGTACAGCTGTGGCAGTATTTTTACGCAGAATCTATGGGGATATTTTGACCACTGGTATGAAATTTAAAAATTCAAACAGTTTTTAAATTGAAACAATAGTTTCCAACACAATCCAGCCCTGCATAGAATTGTCAATTGAATTTTTGAGACAAAACACCATTTTAGCAACAACAGTAGTTTGTATTCCGTGTGGTCTCCAAATAAATTTCACCATAGTCTCAGCCCAACGTATTCCATAATGGACTAATTGTCAGTGAGCTTTCAGATCGAAATTATTCTATTTGTTGGATATTTACCAAACCTGAATGTTTGTCTTTTAATTACCCCTCTCCCAACCTCTTGTATAAAGACCCTCGTTGCTGGGTGATATCTTCAGCTTATATTCCAAATAACTTAAACATTAAAACAAGTTAGACACAGATAAAGAAGGTTGGCCATTGCCCCACTAGGCAGGCAGGTATGGCACCGAACCTTGTTTTAATTTGTTTAACTTTAATATTAGTCATTTGTAGACTTGTTCTTCATTGTAAATATTTACATTAAATAACAAACTTCAAACAGTAAGTCGATGCCTAATTATTGAAACACTTCAATTCTTTTGTGCAGCCATCAGCTTGGTTCAATTGCCAAATGTTGGAACTTTAAAACATCCCAGGACCAGTTGCAATTATCTCCAATCCAAGTGTTCCAGCTAGTCAGTGTTGAAAAGCATTAACACAATAAGGTTACCATGCTGCCTAAGTTTTACTAAAGCAGACTTTTGTTTAGCATTATTTTCTGCTGCAGTAGCTTGATGAAATTAGGCCTCAGATTCAAGCCCACACTCAGATAACTGAGACTGAGTTCGATGCTCTAGACCTCTTGGCCAAAACTTGCTATAACTGTTGGCTCACGTCAAATTACTGTATGCACTGTACTACACAGCTGCTACACACAGTACACACCACTGTGAACAATGTCCATGTGATAGCATTGTAGAAAAATACTACACAAAATGTATCAGTTGCTACTCAAAAATCACCATTTTATTAACTGGGTCATAATCAGTATCTATCTTGATGTTATGACTATAGTACAAACTTGAAATTAATTTTAATTACATTGTTTTATAAGCCGTTTCACGCAAAAATTAATACAGCGTGCCTTTCCAAGTCCCGGTTTTAGTTTATTCGGGTTTCTTTGGAGTAGAGTAGGAATTAAACGCTAGCTTAGTATGGGTCGATTCACTCTTTACTAATTTATAATCCAACATTTTCCGTTTTATTTGTACCTTTTTGAAGCAACAGCAAAACTGATCCTGAGTTTTCACCAAGCTTTCCTTCCACTGTTGCCATTATTATGTTTGCCAAAATAGGAATTATTTGTCATCAGCCAAGTGGTTCACATTGTTGGCTTTATTTGCATAACAACAATGTTTACACCGAAAGACTTTTTTGGGGACCATGTTAGGGAATGTCATGGTCATGCATGAAGTTCTTGACGTTGTGATGTGGTTTCGTAGACTATTGTTGTAAAGTACGGTGTTCCACAAATACCAAGTACGCACTAGTTTACCATTTGCATCATTTTCCATGAGCCATGTTGTTTGTTCCCTTCAATTGTTATTAGTTAATCAGAGAAACTGTTGAAGTCTCGTTTTAAAAAGCTTTACATGACACTTTTGATGCTTTCTTATCTGATTGGCTTTTTATTACCTTTTGTTTTTCTTTTTTAAATTAATTATTACGAACACATACTTAAAAAGTAAATAACATAGTTATTGAAATATTATTAGCTTGTTTTAGCTTTTGGATTTGCTTGTTGTTTTCTTGCATAAACAAAGACTAGTCCAAGCCAATTTACATTTGAACTGCGATCGGTTCCATGTAAAGGTGGAAAATGAACACCTTAAAGTTGAGATCATACACAATAGGGCAGGGTTGGATCGTTTGTAAAAAACAAAAACAAATAAATAACATTAAACAAAACTCAAGTATGTGCTTTTATGAATGTTGTATTTGAGAAACTTTTCACTGAGACCGTCACAAGTCGACAATACCCTGATTGATTAAAAACTGGTTTAAAACGCGTTTATTTGTTCTACCTATGTAAACTATTTCAGGGAGGGTTGGGGGAAAAGGAAAATATATAGAAAATATGAACTGCCCAATTAGCGAGCTTAAACTTTAAAAGTTGACCCTACATG